>JAOPTO010001873.1:0-32464 GCA_033822845.1 Tetrapedia diversipes | reverse complement strand
TAACTCAGCTTAAATGTGAAAGTAAGAATCTCTCCTTTTTATACAGTTTCGACGCCTTATCTGCTGCCATAGATGTTAATATGGAAATTGGAGCTTTTCTAAAAAACTCCTTTGATCCCAATGCCACCTTTCTTGAATATTTTTGGAGCAAACTTTCTAATTCAGTATCATTTTTTACGGATGGAAGTAGCAATCATACGTTGGAAACAGTGGGTACAGCCTTCTTCCCTCCTGATTTAAATACCTTTTCCTTTCTAGGTCTTAACAAGCATTTTTCAATCCTTTCTGTAGAAAGCATTACCCTTAAAAATGCTGTAGAATATGCTTGTAGCTTCTATTTTAACAACGTTTATATATATTCCGATTGTTTAAGTGCTCTAAGCTCTCTTGCTTCATGCTCGTTAAAGGGCAAAGTTAATCCCTCTCTTTTTGAAATCAAGGGAAGCATCTATAACTGTTCTAAATGCCACATCAAGTTCTTCTTTTTCTGGATACCAGCACATTTTGGTATTTTTATAATTAAAAAGTAAACGTTTTAGCCAAAATTGCTTCCTGTCTTGAGGCATCTCCGAATATTGTGATTCCCTATTCCGATTTCACTGCTGTATTTTGTAAGTTGGCTGAAGCAGAAACGGATAAACATCTTCTTAAACAAACCGAGTACAAAGGATCACAATACTTTAATTTATTTCATAATTATGATTTCGTGCCGTGGTTTGCTGGTAAATGTCTTGATAGAGACTTAAAGAGACCTTCTCATCAATAGGTTACGTTCAAGTTATTACCAATTGTCTTCTTCGCTGTATAAAATCAATATGGCCTCCAGCCCTGAATATCAGCGCGGGTATCCTGAACAAGACATTAACCATGTAATTTGGCAATGTCCTTTATTTGATCCGATTTGATTACGAAATTATGCACCAAAGGCTATTTTCCTCCTTGCACTATCGATACTTTTCTTTCCCAACCCAGTATTTCCGCTTTTATGTTTATTCCAAAATTTCTCAGAAATCATAGTTTATATTTGTAATTGGTTGATTTAAGATATAGTTATATTACTAAGTTACAGATAAAGGTAATTATAGTGACTATTTTCTTTTTCGCTTTCATGTTTACTCAAAAATTCTCAGGAATTACAGTTTATGTTGCAACTTTTAGTTTAAGTTATAGTTATAGTATTAGGTCATAGATGATTTTATAATAATTATAGTCATTATTTCTCATATATTAAAATACTCTTGTTAATATGTATTAATGCGTTAATGCGTATATAATAATAATAATAAAAAAAATGCCGTGCCAATGCTTTTGACCAGCACTGTATACTTTTGTTGTGTTTAAAGAATTATACTCCTATCACATGATACGCTTCCATTCTCCTGTACTACATTCATTTATACGCCATTAATTTATTTTCCATTCATGCCCACTCATATCCATACGTACATTCAGAAAAAACCCGCGAAATTACTTCTAATACTTTTGTTGTTTCAACAATATCAATTATTTGACTTTTTGTTTTTATGTATCTCATACTTTGGTTTAATGTCGGTATCATCACAATTCTTAATATTGTTTGTTTTATATCATGTAATATGTAGTATTATTATTAACGGATATTATTATCAGCGAAGCTTTTGATGAGTATGTGTACTAACATTCTTATTTGTTCTGTTTTGGATGTTTTAGTATATAATATTATATTTGGTATTAATATTTTTACAAAGCTATGTGTTGCGTCCTAAATTTGGTACGTACAGTAACGACCCTATACCTACCTCGGTAGAAGGGAGGTGGTTGCCAGCCCTTCCTTCTTACAATAACTATAAGCAATGTGATTGGTTCGGGTTTGTAATCACTTCTACTGTAAATATCGAGCCAGGCAGAAACAAAATTCAGTACAAAAAAAGAGCCACTCACAGACACAACTCAGTACAAGCACATTCAAGGACACAGAACAACTCATCAAGAGATATACAGTACAAACCATCAAAGACACAGAACATCTCACCAAGAGATAGTACAAACATTCAGAGATCAACCTCATCAAGAGGATAGAAATCTTTTGTCACACAAGATATACCGACGTACAAAACACTATGTCTCGTTTCATTTTATTTTCCCGTGGTTTCATCGTTATCCTTATTCATTGCTGTAACTATTTCAAGTTTATAATTAAGATTTAAATGTATGAATTTTATTTATCATTCTTATTCTTATTCTAGCAGTTAGTTCTGTTTCAGTTTACTGTAATAATTGTATTATTCTCATACTTCTCTTGACAAATTAAAAAATTTTAATTGTACGCAATTTTCTTGATAAAGGAAGGTAACTGAAATATTTAACGGGCCACGAAGCCAAGTGTTTAATTCAAAAGAGGCAACAGAAGCTGTTGTTTCGGAACAGAGAGATGGATGAAGGTTTATTGCTAGGTGCGGTATCTTAAGCAAAAGGCCACACAAATTGCTTGACTATTTCCATACGCTTTCCTGATCATTCGATGTTCGTTCGACATTCTTTGGCCACTGATCGTCGATGAATTAATTTGTCAACATCGAGATAACTCATTCTTGTTACTCAAATCGATAATGTTTCCTTAATCATTTACACTCGAAGAGCGACTCTAAATTGTTAAACGGCATTAGTTTCTTAAAATCCTAATATTAACCAAGTTTAGTATTATGATAAATTGTAATATAAATAAATTTTCATAGAAGAAAGTGAACAAAATCAGACCCTCCATTTATTTTTTCTAATATGTGCTGAAATCTACCAAGAACCTCGTAACTAATTCAGAGTATTATTACGAAGTAATGGAATCACGAGCAATCATTTATTACTCATTGTCAGTACGGATGAGTGACGCGTTGATTTCCAGTTTTGTGTTATGTGAAGTTCTTTCATCGTATCTTTCCTTCGACATAACTTGACCTTCAATTCGGTGAGTATTACTTTTTTATTTCTAATTTGTACAAATAAAATATAAGTAACAATTTATATGATTTTTTAACTGCTTCTTTTTTAACTGTTTCTTATTATAAGCAGCGATATGTTTCTGAAATAATTCTCTTTCTCTAAATCGGATCGCACGCATTACACAGTCAAAATAATTTCCACCGAATATTTTAATACAATTAAATCATTTCAAATGATTTTTAGGTAACAAACGATGATAAACGACAAGAAAGTGCCTACAATGTAATAATTGGACTCATGTAGAATGTGCAGGAGCAGAAAAAGATAAATATGTTTGCTGCTTTGGTAAACAAAATTAATAAAAGCATATGTCGTAAAAAATTATTTTATTGTATATTCAGAATCTACTTTTATTTTCTCCGTAAGAAAACATTTAAATCAAGCAGCCTTAGAATGAGAGAAATAGGGAGTCCGATTTTGGAACCGTTTTTCTAAAGCATCGTTTTTGACACTTCTTCGTAAATTCGGAAATGCTCTCCATTGTAATTGTTTACATGATTTCTATAAAGGCTTGTTTTTAGGTAACTAAACAAGGAATCGTTTCCAGTTTAGTACATAATTTTAACGTTAACATTAACAGAGATATATAAGAAAAACTAATTGGGGGTCTGACTTTGGTCACTATCCTGTACTATTTAATCTCGATACTTCATACTTGGAAATTTTTGAAAAGGGCAACATTTCATGGTCGAAAATCGCCTCTCGAATACAAAGGGTTAACTCGTCGTAGCTCTGTTTTAAATATTGTCTGTTACATAGTATGAAATTAAAATAGTCTTCGTTCATTTCTAAGGTTTTCTTGGTGAGGAAAAATTTTGAAAGCAATGTTTAGTTCTATAGCAAGATGGATTTTGTTGGCTTTATTTTTACACAAAAGCAAACTACAATAATTCGAACGAAAGACGTTGGTATTTGTAAAGAATACCCTATTCTTGGTGGGCAAGTAATCGCTTTAGTATTCGTTTAAAGAACTTTGCGAGGATAGCAGCCTAATTTCCCCATACTATGTTTTATGTTTGACTGTTAATTCCAAATACTTAACACTTAGCCTACCGATTGGTGGAGATCTCCCCATTTTGAAACAAGTCGGTGCCCGACCGATCGGGGAGATTTCCTATTTTGACATTAGCAACGCGTTTCTCGTTTTCTGTCATTGATCACTACCTCGACCTGTAGTTTTTTGTAATTGTTGACGAACTACTGCTGTGGAGCACAACATATAATAAAATCAACTAATTTTTTCTATTTTTTCTATTCCATGTTTGAGACGTCTTATTTATACTTCATCTTTAATGTCCTTAATTTCTTGATTTTGTTGCCTATACTTGTTGAAAAACCATTGAAATATAATTGTTATAATACTTTAATTTTATGTTTTGTATAAATAATATGTAAGATCGTTAAACGAAATTGTTTCCGTGAAATATAATTGCTCACATGACTAGTTTTCGGACTTTTTGAAGTTCAAATAGTAAATTTCAGTCCATGTTACTTCCGAAAAATGCGCGGTGAACAGTGCAGTTTGGCATTCCCGAGCGCGGTGGAAACCGAACAGTTCTCTGTGACGCATGCGATCGGGTAAGTGTTAAAACAAGACATATTGGTCGTTCTACATTTCCAATCCATTAAATTAGTTTTGATTCATTTTGTAAGCTCAAACCTTCTTAATTTAGTATTCTATTTCGATAATACAGCTAATCCTACTTGACGATAGGTTTTTCTTCAATCCGTCGGAAAGGTCTATTTCCGTATTCACGTCACGAGAATCGATCTTTCAGCGCTACATCTAATGACGTCAACACAATCGGATAAGGACCGGAGATGTTCGAAATTGTCATGAACGAAGATCGTGGACGTTCATTGAATCTTTGAACGTTCACCCGGTGAGTTCCCTCAGCGGATCGACCGATCAATTGCTCGGTGGCACTTTTCCACAAATTTGGAAGCGTCGAAATAGTCGGCTCTCCGGCCACTTGAAACCAGGTATGTCGGCGCAGTGAACTGAAATCCCGTTCAAACAGAAAAGTAGTTAATTCGTCCCCTTTGTCCTGTACGCTCCAATCAGAATCATTTGCCTTGGTTAAGTTACGTCACTGAGCTGTCTCTGTTCCCTGTCAACCCAGAAACATCTCGAGTATTTGCGTCAACAAGTAACTACACGTTCGTGAACATAGTGCATAGAGTTGGAGACAAGATGAACGTAGTGGTACAGGGTAATTGTAAGAATTAGTCATAGAGTATAATAGCTCCATCTGTTGATGATAGTCCGGTAGCTATTAACACTATGCTTTATAATAATATACAGGGTATTAAGCTACTTGTAGGCCGAAATGAAAGGGGTGATTCTAGGCGTAGAGGTAATACGAAAATCAAGAGTGACGAAATTTCGTTAAACATTTCATTAATTGGTTATTAGCAATTAAAGACTGCGCAAAATTAGGCAATCCGCCTTGCACTGCCGTCCGTTTGGTTGGCCACGCACACGCGAACTCAGGACTGTAGGAAGCGGGATTTTACGGGTCGCGGGGCAGCCAAGGGAAACGGTTGAATGTGAGAAATACAATTGACGAGTAGAAGGAAATATGTATTCCAAATAACCATGTATAACCAAATGTATTCTTTATAATAAACCTCCTCAGCAACATACTTTCTATAATAAATTTCCCTACAGGACCGTATCGATATAAGAGTTCCAACGCTTACCTCGTGGGTCACAGGAAAACTTGATTGTTACCCGAGCGGCGGGCGATGCAAAATCAAGACTTCGGTCACCTTCCAAGAAGTATTAAATGAACGCTGAATGACGTTAAACCTACTTACTCGTAAAATCCACAACCCCATTGGGATTTTCGAGTACAGAGGGTCAATGACCTCAATTTATGAAGCGTTTAGCAAAATTTCGTCATTCTTGGTTTTCGTGTGATCTCAACGCTTAGAAAGACCCCTTTCATTTCGGCCCACAAGTAGCTTAACACGTTGTATAAGAATGGAGGAAAAGAAGGGAGGGAAAACCGACGAAATACTGTCCAAGTGTACAGGGTGTTAATCTACCTCTGGGCCGAAATGAAATAGGAGGTTCTAGATGGTAAAATAAGACGAAAATTAAGAGTGACGAAATTTCGTTAAACACTTCGTTAATTAATTATTAGTAGTTAAAGATTGCCCCAAATCAGCCAATCCGCTGCAGCGCCGTCCGTTGTGCTCGCCGCGCACAGGCGAACCCAGGACCGTATCGACATGTATCATAACGCTTACCTTTTTGTGGACCCTGCGGACGGGACAATCGCGGTGCGAGTGTATTATTCAGTAAATATTCGCGGACGGGACAATCGCGATTTAAATGCGTGTGGGTGCTTCACTTTTGGGCAGTGTACTATCTGCTTTAAGAGATCATTGACCCTCTTTACTCGAAAATCCCAATGGACGAGATTTGACATGCTCTTGTGGATTCGCGAGTAAGCAGGTTTAATGTCATTCAACATTTTGAAAAGTGACTGAAGTTTTGATTTTGAATTACTCGCGACAAACAAGTTTTCCTGCGCCCCACGAGGTAAGCGTTATGATACATGTCGATACGGTCCTGGGTTCGCCTGTGCGCGGCGAGCCCAACGGCCGGCGCTGCAGCAGGATTGGCTAATTTGGGCAATCTTTAATTGCTAATAATTAATTAACGAGTGAAGCGTTATCTCACGAAGCGTTTAACGAAATTTCGTCACTCTTGATTTTCGTCTTATTTTACCGTCTAGAATGCCCCATTTCATTTCGGCCCAAAGGTAGATTAACACCCTGTATAGAAGAATCAACTAAGTGTACACAATGTATCGGTCAGACGAAGCGAAGCAAAGGAACGTTTCGCGAATAACCTATATTAATAGTAATAAACAATTCTATTATTCTATTTTTAGTGAATTCTATTTGGTGAGTTTTATCCTGACATCCCATCGAAATAAAATGCTCCCATTACCTTACATAATGTTACAAATATTATAAATAAATAAATAAATATACGTATCTGTTGTTTAAATAATTGTCTTTTTCATTTATTGTACTTAACTTATTAAATGTTGGTGTCAATTATTTAACTTAATGGACGGCATATGAATATCTTCACATATCACCAATCTTTTATTTATTCTAAAATAAAAAGGGTTAAGGCCATCACGTGTTCCTCTAAACCGTTCCGAGTCTGTATCTATAGTGTAGGAAAGGTGGGAATAGAGGTATCAAAATCAAACACGCTTTAAGCAATAGGTATATATATATTTAGAGAGAAATACTCGAGCTTGTGCCGTGATCGGCTTCTAATTCGCGACTGACTTACGCTCCTCCCGCCGCATGCCGCGTTATTCGTTTTTTGCTTTCGACCGTTATAAAGCATACATACACACATATACAGCACCACACGTGGGATCACGGGACGCTACATACCTCATACGTTGTAAGTTTGACGTTCGTAACCCCCTTATAATAGACACGTCCCAGCGGGTGCAGCATAATAAAAGTAGATCGTTCCTTTTATCTACCGGCCAATAGAGATCAGACTATGAAGCTATGTACACAAATAAAATGTGTGTTACAGCCCGTCAATCATTGTCGAAAAAACCAATAATCATATGACATCATGACTGTTTCTATTGTTCCTGCTGTACCTACGAATGTACCAGGACACGCATCACGAACTTTCAAACCGTTTACAAAGAACTATCCATTATCCACCGTGTCTTTTAACTTCTACTACAATTCGCTCAGTAGCACTCAGTCAAGGTGTCCGTGTGCATTAAACGAAATTTAAGTCAGCTATCCGGTTTAGTATGCATTACATGGAACAGTATCCGTCGATATACGATGAGACAAGAATCCAGGATTAAGTTTGCACCTCCTTCTCGTTGCTCGAGCCGTACCAAGATTGACGGTAGGGAATTAAGGTTCGAGAGAACCAAGGGATGAAGAACGCGTTGCTGTGTTCGGTAGAAAGAGAAACTCGAGCAGAAAGCAAGCGTGAGGTGGTGGTTATCGTTGGAATCTTAATAGAGATCGTTGCTTGGAACTGTTGAGAGGACGAAGATTCAGGGCGCGGGAAAGGAGCTTAGCAAGCATAACAGCTAGTAGAACGACAACAGTAAGCCACATGCCATGTGACGGGTACAGAGTACGTTGCTGCATCCTTAATCCATAACTTAATTAATGTCATCGGTAAAGGACATGTGGTGATTGTGGAAGCTCGTTCCACAAGTTGCTTTTCACGGTGACACCTCCCTATAGACCGTTCTGGTAATCTCACGGCGTAGTTCCGAAATTGCGTGTGAACTGGCTACTGAGACCTCATACCTTGCGAGTTGTTACCTCTGATAATGGCAGAATTAAAGGCAGGCGATGGGACTCTCAAACCATGGGGATTCGGGTTAGATTTGAGGGAATTTTGAATTCGTTCGTTTACCGGGTTGTTTCGGAGGCCACGGATTCGCACAGCTGGTTTATGTTTGATAAATGTAATCAAGCGGTGTCTTAGCTTTCCGCTACTTTGTTCTTCTCTCGTTATTTTTTGGCATCTCCGTTTTACATGTTTGATCTTGCTTTTTATGGCGGAGGTACAATCGAAGCGTAAAAATAAGTGGATTTACATGTTTCCGGAAGGATGGATTGAGTTTCACATGTTTAAACAAACTTTTCTCTTTTTCCGAAAAATTAAAAAGTTTGGACCGGTAGGTCTTCGAGCTTCGAGAAACAGTCTTGTAAATTCTAAATAAGTTATTCGACTAAATTTTGAACTTGATTATCGTTCCTCAGATGTCGATGAGTGGAGCATTTTCCATACTAAAACGAACACTATGTATGTAACAATAATTCCAATAACAATGTTCGCCACTTAATTTTGTGAATTCCATGCCACTGAAACTCTGTCATAGAAATGAGCAACTTCGAATAACTGAAGCGACTACTGCAAGGTTTGTAATTATTTTCGCAAGCTGACGTATCATCGATATTGAACAACGGGATTTCAAATCAATTGCTTTCTTCTACAGCGTCAATCTGTTGAAATGAGTTCGGTACCTTTAGCAATTGCGAGACGGTACACAGGATTATTGCGAACGATGAATGCAAGATCAATGCTCCATGGACTGAAATCTGAACAACCGGAAAAGAAAACTAAAAGGCAATCCTGTGTCCAGTCGATCACTCTTCATCCTTTATCACAACCATTATATCGTTCTGCTATTATACTGAAAAGATTTTAGTTAATAAGTAAAGAAGTTCATACAAAAATATTCTATTGATGTGTGTACATTTTCTTAATTAATCAAAATTATAGAAAACTTTAGCACCGAGTTTTCTAGAGAAAAGTTAGAGCTTCTAAGGATATATTTTCTCCGCTCAAAGATCATCGAGATTCAACCTGTAATTAATCTTTAATTGTTTTGTGCTTAAAATTAACTTTGCTATAACTAGTTTCTTTAATATAGACCTCTTATGTAATATGTATTCCCAGAAAGTTCACAAGTATATGTATATAGTATTTTTAGACAGTTCTATCTTTTTATACGTAATCAAGATCTTTTTGCCAAGGGTAATATAGAAATTTTATTTTATTAGAGACAGAGAGACAGTAGGGTTCAGGTGTACATGTCAGGTAGGTATAATAAAGTAAAATTCTTCGGTATATTTAAAATAGCTTAATAGTAACTAATGTATAAACAACTTTTCAACTTAACAAGTTCGACGTTCTTGTTCCTCTCACAATCACGCTCTTTCTGCTCATGCTCACATTCTCCCCGTCATAAATTCTTCCAAACACTCACTTTCTTTATTTTTAATGGTAAACCTTTCCCAAGTATTCATCTTTCTCGCCTCAAAAACATTCTAGTCCAAATATTCTACGCTATCGCTCAACTCAAGCACTCCTCACACTTTCCCAGAATCATACCCGCTCAACCACATTCATTAAATTAAATTTCCGCCGTTGGCATAACTATGTCCTCTTCGATTTCCGCTTCTGACCCAGATCAAGGTGACGGGGAACGTCGTTATTTGCTGTCAAAGTGGTAGCTGTCGCTGCGTATCTGCAATGGGACACCCTATGAAGATGGCCGCGTGTCAGTCAACCTGATGTGAATAGCAGATAGACTGGCAATTTTGCTGACAATTTTCGTCGAAGACACCGGTGAAAATCAGATATTTAGTCGCATTCTATGTCGTTCATCCGTTCCGTCGATTACAATTAAGGCGAAATTACTTGAAACGGAGAGGACTCCAGAGATGGATCGTTCCTAATCGAAACTGGTTTCTATGAAATACAACGCCGCAATATCAACTGCAATATGCTTCCTAAAGTGGCTTACCTTTAAATAATATTAATTTATTGCCTGCATTTTCTACTGAACAAATACTTTTTTTCGATCGATTTCATCTTAATTGACTACTAATGTTATAGACTATATCATTGTACAGTAACTAGTTAAATGTATTTACGCTGTAACGTAAAATGTGTTTCATAATCAATAACGTAATCACCTAGTATATACTAGGTGATTTTGTACAATATATTCCACACGTTGCTAAATTTTATACTTCATCGACTATAATGAATTTTTATTTCATTTATGCGAGTTTAAAAATTCGACAGAATACATAATGCACGCAATATACAGTGATTTACAAAGCATTCTAAGTGAAGTACATTTTCTGATATTTAAATAGTGGTGTAACTCAATTTATACGGATTCCCAAAGTAATCTGCAGTTTACCGACAATGCATTTCTTCCAAAATAAGACAGAAGAGTTGTACAATGCGCACATAGAGTTTAATAATTTTTAAAATTAAACGTTGTGCACTTCGAATGGTAACTTAGACTCTCGAATATTTGAGGTTGATGCAGGTACAGTACAAAAAATGAATGATGTTTAAAGACAAAAAAACTGAATATATTTCTATTACACGAGCGTGGTTGAACGTTACTGTTTAACGTATTTTTACAAAATGTCACGCTGAAGGGATGTTATGCGCTTATATAAAGGTGTTAGGAGTGGGGTGTTTGTTTCCCTTTTTGGTGTGGAAGATATTGTCGACTGTCGAAAATGTTTCCAGCAACTTCAGGTACATTTTGTTTTATCGGTCGAAAGTAAAATGTACCGAGGATAACCATAATCGCGTAAACTACCTGAAACTGTTATCGAAGCCAGGCCAAATCGAAGGAACATAGAAAAAATGGGAAAAACCCGAAACTGGCATGGCAGTAAGTACATTTGCTGAAAAGGGTATTATTTAGCCTTAATGATGCTGTCTCCAAATATACCCTTGAATTACGGCTAAAGTTTTATGAATATGAAATGAATGTTGTTACAACGTAACAAGAGTTACTCGCTGCTTCATTAACTTAATTGTGGCTACTCTGATTAAAACTTATATACACTATTTATTCTTCTATAGATATATTAGAATCAAATTTTAAATTTAATTTTCAAGTACCAAGAACCGTTTATTAACTTTGTGTATAAAATATGTTCCCACGATGTTCACACATTCTTTAGGAATTAGCTACCTCTAATTCCTTAGGTACAATTATTTCTTCCACTCATGCCTTTAACGGTCCATAAATCTTTTAGAGCATCATTTGTACGAAACAGCCATCAGTCAACGCTATTGAAGTATCTGTCTGTTTCTGAAATTTTACAGGAATCCCATCCATCACCTCTTTGAAGGGTTGTTTCTTATAAAGGCGTCCTCCTATCTGTTAGCACCGTTCGATAATTCTTAATTGTCCTCAAGTATCTGTGCTGTACAGATTCTCCAGTTTGATTAGCAGTTTATTTTTCTCTTTACCTTCCTTGTTGTCTTTCTCTCTCTGCCCCCCCCTCTCTCTCTCTAATGTGCTCTTTTCAATTTGCTCTTCTAATTCTCTGATTTCGACTCCGAACACTCCTTACATACACAATACAAAACTTATTAGATACGACAAAATCTTCAGAACACATATACTACAAACTACCTAACCACACACTAGATAAAGAACGCATACGTCAAATTCACTCCCCCTCTTATACACATAAAACCAACACCTACAGGCTTAACTGTATTAGTACGTCAAGCTTACAGGCAGCAACCATCAAGCTGATCTGGCGATACAGTTACAGTGATTTACTTATATATACATTTGAATATAACGGTGACGGTAATAATGGTAATATGTAGTGGTGCGATGTGGTGTGTCAGATTTTGTGTTGAGAATGTCGGTACACAATTTGATTTCCGACAAACCACTTAACGTTATCGGTACAGTAGTAACAAATGAAAAAACTCACTATATGCGTTTAGTTCCGGTCGAGCCGTCGTTGTGAATGGACGTTCGTACGAAAGCAACAATATAAACAGTAAATTGTGTACTGTGTATTGTGTATTAAAACAAACAGCCAGTACTCAGCAGGTAAAGCCGACAGCCTGGGATTCCAGTGACTGTCAGGCAATTGCTAGTATATTATAAAATTAAAAAAAAAAAGAAAAAAGAGAAATAGATAAACATAAATTACCACAAGCTAGCAGCCATTCCAAAGATTCGGATGAAGACCAAAACTACATGGACACGGATACAGAAAAAGAAACAAGTATGAAAGAATGGAATTTACCAAACACAATGTAAAACAACTGTAAACGAAAAAAACCATAAATGGCTAATAGATAATACTCCAACCCCAACTTCAAACAGATTCAAAATTTTAAACCACGTTAGCGAAATCCCAATGAAAGAGACAAAACCACCGTCAATATTCATCGAAGCCCATATCATGAATCCTCTAATAGAATTATTAAATCAACCACTACACCAAAAATCATATACAATTAAAAACCTTAAAAATAATCAGGTAAAAATCCAAACTACAAACTCTGACGATTACAGAAAATTAATAAGAGCACTATCAGCAAAAGATGCAAACTATTACACATTTCAGGAAAAAAATGAGGGACGATTCAAAATAGTGAATAAAGGACACCATCCTAAAACAGACACTGAAAACATAAAATACAACTTAGGAAGGAAAGGTAATGAAGCCTTGAGTATCATAAAATTAATAAGAAGCGGAACATCTGTGCCTCTACCAATGTTTTTAGTAGAACTAGCAGCGGCAGCCAATAACAAAGAAATATATAACAATAACCTAATATGTAACACAATAGTCACGATAGAACAACCAAGAGTCGAGAGAGATATTTTGATCACACCAAGAATTACTCTAATCGGAAGTCAGCCTGCGCAAAATGTGCACAAGATAACAAGAAAATGTCCTCAACAAGGTTGAATAGCAACTGTCATATGCGTAAATCGTAAAGGAAACCATACAGCAAACTACAAAGGGTGTTCCATCAGAAAAGAGATGCTCACCAAAATCTACCGGTCAATCAGAAACCGAATTATTACCTACCCACCGCCAAATACAGAAACACAGACAATAGCAATAACAACCCAACTCGCAGACCACAAAATAACAGCCCAACAAAAATAACAAGGACAAGCTCATACAAAACGTATGCAAATGCAGATAGAAACAATGATAACGATGAATACAAAAACACAACGGATAATAATAATAATAATAATAACAGCAACTACAACAATCTAGAACATCTAATACAGAAGCTAGCAATAAAAACATCTGAAACAAATCAAGTAATACAAAATCTAACCACACAAATGTCAACCATATTAAACCTTCTAATAGAACTCATATCACTTCAGAAATCAAACGCAAACAGAACATGATTCAAATTATAGAATGGAATTGCAACGGGTTGCAACGCAGAATGCCTGAGTTAAAAGAATGTGCTTCGAGAAATAGTACCAAAATATTTCTCCTCGCTGAAACACATGAAACATGTAAGTCACATTTTAAACTCCCTGTTTATACATATTATGGTACTCCACACAATAGTGGAAAAGCACATGGAGGTACCGGTGTATTCATCAAAAACAATATCAAACACTTTCAACTTTCACCAATACAAAGAGAAGAGATACAAGCAAGCATAATCAACGTGATTCCAGAAAAACAGATCACAATAGCAATAATCTATTGTCCTCTCAAACACTCACTAACTATAACAGAACTGAGAGAACTCTTTGACAAACTAGAAAACGATTTCTTGGTAGCAGGTGATTTCAATGCTAAACATCATTTTTGGTGATCCAGGTTAACTATTTCCAAAGGAGCAAACCTAATGCAATTAATTAACCAGAAACAACTATCAGTTTCTCAAATGGCAGATCTTTTTTTTATCTTTCTTTTTTTAAACGTGGAGGAAATCTTCAGAAAGATCCCCACCACCCTGGGGAGATGGCGAGGTTATGTAGGATTCTTACCTACTAAAACCTCCACGGTGGCCTACTACAGCGAAATGAGGTAGCACCGGGAATCCTGCAAGAACACTTCCAGTACTCCCCCTCGCCATTGTCACGATTGAGATCCATCACTGCTGAGGGCCAGAACCCCACTCAGTGGCTGAATCAACACCGCGCGACCACCGCACGGCGCCGACATACATCGGGAGAAGCAATGCAATGGCGTCGTAGCCCCCTAATTGCGACGGCCACTTCCCCTGGTGATGCTGCTCTCATCAGGAGCCGCGGGAGCGTCCCAAGCAACATCACCGAATTGAGACTTCAAGGCGCCCTTGACTGGCGCCCACCACGCCGACGGCGCCGTTCCCGTCTTGACGGAGCCACGACTCTCTCTAGAGCCCGCTCCGCCTCCTCCTTCTGGAGCATGACGCGCTCGCAGAAGGAGGACACCGTTTTCCAACACCCCTCGCTGTCCAGCATCGCCTCGATGACTGCCAGCAGCGAGAGGTCCGGCCCAATTGCGAATCGGAGTTCCCGGCGTTCTTGCAACCACGCGGGACACTCCTCGAGCGTGTGATGAGCCGAGTCCTCCTCCTCTCCGCAGTGATGACACTGTGGCGTCACCTTCCTCTCAATCCGATTTAGGTACTCGCCGAAGCACCCATGCCCGGCGAGCACCTGCGTCAAACGAAACGTTAGACGCCCCCACGATCTGCCCATCCACCTCTTCAGAACGGGCAGAACGGAGCCAACGTCACGTCGGCCCGTGTCGGATGGCTCCGACAGTTGTTGTCGCCAGGACAACTCGGCGCGTCGCCGCGCCTGGCGCCTCGACGAGGCGAGCTGGGATTCAGCCGCGGTTGGGTCGAGTCCCTCTTGACGGAGGGCCTGCACGCAACCATATATGTTTGCGGCCTCCTCCGCAAGGAGCTCCCACGGGATGAGCCCCGCCAACGTGACCGCCGACCTATACGAGACCGTACGGTATCCCCGCACGATCCTAATGGCGGTCGTCCGCTCCACGCGGCGCAGCAGAAGACGGCTGCGGCGACTGGCCAGTAGGTCACGGGCCCATATAGGCGCCCCGTATAGCACCACTGACTGCACGACCCCAGCGTACAGGCGGCGCACTCCCTTGCCGGGACCCCCCAGGTTCGGCAGCAGACGGCCCAGAACGGCCGCCACCCTCTCCGACCGGGGGATCACCTGCCCAAAATGATCGCCGAACCGCCAGTGGCCGTCGATAATGAGACCCAGGTACTTGATAGTACGGTTCTCCTCGACCACCGACTCGCCCACTCGCAGCCACGACTGCGAGCGGACCCCCCGCCGAGCGGCGCCAAAGAACCAGACGCTCTTGGTCTTATGGGAGGCAACCCGAAGTCCCAACCTTTCAATGCCCCTTACTACGCAGGTCACTCCGCACTCGCAGAGACAGAGGGTCCTGCCGTAATCTCTCCCCGTGGCTAGCACCAATGTGTCGTCCGCATAACACGTGATACTGACCCCACGTGGGAGAGCGGTCTGCAACACGGTGTTGTAGGCGAGGTCCCACAAGATGGGCCCGATGACAGAGCCCTGCGAGACCCCGCATTCCGTTTCCCGCACGACGAGTTCACCGCGATGATCGGTGGGGTTCCTTCTCAGTCGCCCCACCATGGGCGACTTCGACTTTGTCGAGGCATCCGACTCGATGTCGGAGTGTCTCATTCCGCAGTGTTTATAGCGATCAAACTAATTCGGCGATTCCCATACGTACTCGGACGCATTCGGACGCACTCGTATGCCGCCTACCGAGACGACCGGCTGGCGGCGCATCGGACGTGCCTCGATCACAGCCGGGTTCGCGCGCAAAAATGGAGGACGCCACCGCGGAAAACACAATGTAATTGGTAACACGCACTTCACTAATACGTTTAATTCACCAGACGTCTCTGCGTCGTTACGCGGAAGCACCGAAATGGCGACCGCGTGCCCTCGACCCGCGCAGAATCCCGTCTATCGGGCACTCCGTCACTCCCGCCACGTTGCGGGCGAGCGGCCGGCGAAAAAATCGACGGGCTTCGACTCGCCGCGGTCTGATTCCTCCGAGAACACTCACGCATCCGTCTCTAATTGTGACAAACACCGCCAACCAACACGGGTCACAATGCGCGAAGCACCTCCTCAAAAGTCACAATAATAACACTGACCGACGACATATCACGTGCGCATCCATCAAGCGCCACCAGAGGACCCCAACCGGCAGACCTACCTACTGGACAACCGATTCGAATAAAATACCAGATATGTTAGATTTCGGAATCACCAATATCAAAGGATATCAAATTCAAACTACAGAACTCCTCGAGTTTACCTCGGATCATACACCAGTAATGGTCACGATAAATTCGAAAACCACAAAATTTTTCAACCAGTCATACTTAACAAATAGAACTACCAACTGGGATAATTATAGAATCGTTATAGAATACTTACTATCATGTAACATACAGCTTAAAACGACACAAGACATAGAAGTAGTAACACAAATGCCGACAACTCTTCCTCAGACAGCAGCAATAGAATCCACACAGTACCAAATAAAAGAAAAAGAAAATAGATACCCAGCATACCCAGTATTTATTGCGAGACTAATTAAACAAAGAAGACAAATAGGGAGACAATGGTGGCACAGGCGATTACCACACTTGAAGACAGAACTTAATAGACTAACCAAAAATATAAAAACAGAAATCAATAATCACAAGAATAACGAAATCAACTGATATATTTTCAATCTCGATACAACTGAAATAACAAATTATTCTTTGTGGAAAGCAGCCAAAAGAATCAGAAAACCAATGCAACCAATAACTCCTATCAAATCTTCGACCGGACAATGGTCTAAAACACTCAAGGAACCGGCAAATACAATGGCGGACTGCTTTCAAGAGGTATTCACTAATGGCACTTGTCTCATTGCTAGTCTCAATAACAATAGAACTGAAGTCCACAATACTCCAATTCAACCAACAAAAAAAGAAGAACTCGAAATCCTAAATCGTCAGGAAACGACAGAATCAGAGCCGAAATTCTGATAGAACTACCGGCAAAAGGATTAAAGTATATCAGGATACTCACAAATGTAATTCTTTGAGTGAGATATTTCCCCCAAATATGGAAATGTGCACAAATTAATAGTGTTAAATCCTATAAAAAATCCCAACGTTCTTCAATCATACAGGCCCATATCATTACCACCGATATTACCAATGATAATTGAAAAAGTTATATACAAAAGACTCATTACTATATTTAAGGATAAAGAAATAATTCCAAACCATCAATTCGGATTCCGAAAAAAAAAACAACACCATTGAACAAAGTCATCGTATGGTCCAACAAATCATCCAGTCACTAGAAGCAAAAAAAATATTGTTCACTACTATTTCTAGATACCGAAAAAGCGTTAGATAAAGTTTGGCACCAACGACTACTCGAGAAATTGCAACATCTGCTATCCACGCCACAACATAAAATAATTACATCATACATATACAATAGAAGCTTCACAGTAAAAATAAAAGACACTACTTCCCACATCCGGACAACCAGAGCTGGAGTATCTCCAGGATGTGTACTAGCTCCTCTATTTTACACTATTTACACAGCTGATATCCCAACAGACCGAAACACTCAAATCTACACATTCGCAGATGACACCGCAATAATCTATGATAACCTACAAACTTCTACATTAAATCTTCAAAACCGCATTACGAAGGTGGAAAAGTGGTTAGATATTAACAGAATTAAAGTTAACACTGCAAAATGTGCACACATCATCTTTACCCTCCGAAAAATTAGAGCAAACAAATAAGCTTAAACTATACAATGGCATCATACCACTAACAACCTAGGTGAAATATCTGGGACTTCATCTAAATAAGAAACTCACATGGAACCATCACATCTAACATGAGAATTAAAAGTTTCAAAGTACGAATCAAATCTATGAACTGGCTAATATCCCGTAAAAGTATCCTAAATACAAATAACAAATTACTCATATACAAATTTGCAATAAAATCAATTTGGACCTATGGTATTCAGCTCTGGGTAATGGCAACAAAGTCACACATCCAGAATATGGAAAGCTTACAAGCGAAAATGCTTCGCACAATAATTGATGCTCCTTGGTACATCGGGAATGACGATATTCGCAAAACATTAAATATTCCCTCTGTACAGGAAGAAATTATTCGACTAACAAATAAACACAAAGTTAGAATCATCAACCGCCCAAACCTATTAGCAGCAAACTGCTATGCGAACACAATTAGAAGACTAAAACGCAAATATCCAAAAAACTTATTAGAACCATAATACGTCATACATATGTAACCAAGTTAATTGTAGTACTTGCCGTTAAAAGTAACGAAAGTCAAAATGCTACTATCTATTACATAAATATTTGTAAATATTTTTTTTAAATAGATACAAATAATAAAAGAAATTTAAAAAAAAGCTATATGCGTTTGCTTCGTGTATATTTCTGCAAATCTGTATATGCTCAATATTTATTGTTGTGCAAATGACTTTTGCGATTGTTTTGTACTACGGAACAGCTATGGGAAGTTTTCCATCGGCATTTATGACACGAGCGTGCCGGTGATGCTACTTTTGAGGATTGGGAAGTTTTATCGTTTTGCCTTTTTTCGAACTCTCTTAGCGTCCGTAGAGGGACAATACTTTAAATTCGAGTCACCGTAATTCCTCAGTAGCCAAGAGCGTGTCATAAATATGGGACTTCCGAAGAGCGCCCAGCCGGTACACACATGCGACAGGTACACGGGCCTGGAAGAAGTTTCCCCTTTGTCGCCTAAATTCAGGAAACCTTCCCGCTCCGAGTGACTCACCCCACCCTCGTTCTCGAAACGCGTGCTAAGGGCACAAGAACGGGGATTGGTGGCACTCAACGCATACGCTGATTGGAGTCTTGATTTTTGACTCCAACCAATTACCGTATCGTCTTGAGGTATGGAGAAGTGACCAGTCGAAATCCTCCATATAAAACCGAGTCATTTCGGCGCCGCGCTTCAGTCACAAGCGTGCTACCGCATTAACAGCGGTATACGTATCATTCAAGTTCATTCATTCGGAACTAGTACAACGCACTTATTCGTACCGCGTATCATTTGTAACGCACATCACCTCAAAAACGTCATTTCTTATAATCTTATAGCGGACGTCATTATTCGAACGTTCCTTTGAACTGGCCGCCCGAAAAGAAATTGGCAGGCGACACGGCGCAATCCGTCCATTCCGGAATCAATCGAACCGGACAAGTGCGCACAGCGATTGCAGATTGTTGTGCGAATCAATGAATTTGAATCTGAAGCTTTACACTGGCATCTTCGCTTTGTATGATCTGCTATTATTTTCGGTACCAGTGACGATTTCGACCAATAAGGAGAGTTGTCTGTTGTAGCGAAACAGAAGAGAAAATAAATGCGCTCCGTTGGCGTGGCCCTTGGAAGAAGGGTGGTGCATTTTTTGGCTTGCTCCTCAGTCTCAAGGAGCTTAATGGAAAAAACCGATGGGTTTTTCCATAAAAAATGTAACGCCAGTGTGTTTACCTGAGAGGATCACCTTTTTCCGGTTATGGTTGTGTGGCCCTGAATTGAAGATACTTAACGGCGAGAAGCAATTAGCCAGGATTTGCAACGGTTAACGACTGTGAAACATCTGGGGCTTTTATAAAGTCAAAATAAAATCATAAAGTTATAAAATTAAGTAAAAATGAGGATAAAATTTATCCTTATGGCGGTTTTGCTAAGATTTGCAGAGGCATGTGGATTGCAGGTTTTTATACAAATTCACTTTTTTATGAGCATGACTAAAGAAATAGTAACTGAATAAAATCAAATATCTGATCTAATTCTTTATTTCTGAATAAAGAAACATCGTTTTCATATTTTAAACTTGTAATATTTACCACTTATGTACAGGTACTTGTGATAATTTGCTCGCAAACGTAGTTTCAGTTATTGAGGACAGCATTGGTTGATTAGGCTTTCAGTCGGGAAATTCTTTATGAGTTTGCAGCGGATAGTATATGTTTATGAAAAATTATTAGACACGTTTCTATAAGTTAAAATGAGACAAACATTTTATTAACCTTCAGATAGTCTTCGAACCAAACGTATTTTTATCTCACCAATGAAACTTTACAATTTTTTGAAAGAAAAATGAAGAAGCATGCTTTGCCATTTAAACTTTATACCAAAAATCTATTTGTGCCTAAATTGGAAGTTCTTTTTGATGATACTAGAGAATCATTACGTGGAACTGAATTCGGAAACTTCATTGAAGCTGATATACTTTAAAGATTGTATACTATTATAAAAGGGAATAGTATTTTTAAAAAAACTTACATTTGTGTTGTGTTCTGACCAATTTGCTTGCAAAATGAATAACATCGTTATTGTTGAATTTAAATAGAAATTGCGTATATGCGATAATGTCTTCGCGAGTGTTAAAGATGGGCAAGAAGAAAGGTACAAGGAAGAAATAAACAAATACGACCCGCTCTGTATGAATTCCATTGAGTGATTAGCTTTATTGTCGTTTTGCCGTCCTCGCGCTCGCTACTGTTCGGGGGTGTTAGTCCGAAATTTACCTGCCCCGACCATCATACCGTAGACGAAGAGGCACAATCCATGTTTATATTCCTATTTTAAATCCAACATTTATCGTCACCTTTACAAGAAATTTCTTAAGTATTTGTTAGTAACAGATCCGGGAGATTTTGCTCGCCGTTTCTATTTCTCAATAATTGTTCGTGCATATTGAGATCTCAAGGCGACAAGAGGTGCGACGAGGTCTGATGAGAAATTTCAATTACCGTTTTATCAGGGTTCATCCGTGGGCAAAGGGCCAAGTGCCTTTTTCCTAGACAAACTGATTGAATTTAGTGTCAATTTTGTCCCAACGCGATGTTTTGACTAGCGCTAGACTGTTTAATATTTAGGGAACTACAATCTAATTCGTGAATTCTCTCTCTCTCTCTCACTCTCTCCTTGGCTCTCTTATATTCCCTTATTCTCTTTGTTATATTCGCCCCTGATGAGTTAATTCCGGCTGTATTCCTCTATAGCGAAATCAATGAAAGAGCAATATTGGGTGACGTCTAAGGGAGGATGATGCGAATCCGCCAAACGGAGGCGTTGCCTGTTTAACAGCCAGCTAAATATCCAGAAAAATGAATATATTACCTTATTCTGTGAATATATTACTCAACGGTTACCGAAAGGCTAATTCTTTGCAGTTTAAATTGCAGTTTACTGACAAGGGACATTAGGTAACTTGAAAATTGTGATCTTTTTGATCTTTTTGTGTGTTTGGTAAAGACCTCGAGAGATGTTGTAAACTATTTTTTGATCAGCTATAATTCGGCCCTTCATGGTGAAAATACCCTTTATATGTATTTCGCTGACTTCTTATTCATTTATATATCTTTATAACTACAAATGGTATTAGAAAATGATTCCAATGAAAATTTAATCATTTTTAATGCTTTATATGATTAAATTATTGAAACAGTAAACATTTTTTTATGTAAACAAGAAACTCTTCATTATTGTTAATAAACAATATTATTTCTTATAAATGCACATGTGTAGGTTGAACTTATCGAACAACATGGTTTATAAACAACTCTAACCAATAATTCTGATTGAACAGTAGCTTTAACACTTTTATCACCTTTTTGGGCTAATGTTTGTCCTGAATGTATTTCTAATTAAAAACCACTCTCGTCTGCGTTGTAGATACTATCGTCACCAAAATTTCTTATAAACAGTTTTATTCTATCCACAAATATTTTACTCTTCTCTTCTAATATTTAACATTTTCATACGTTGACTGTGTAATAAATTTCGTTACCTTATGTACTACTGTTTAAAAAACTACAGACCTGAGAATTTTATATTAAAATTCCCAGTCTATGCTGAGCCTTTAGAGGAAGAGTGGAATCGACAAAGGGTCTATAAGGTCAACGCTGAACTGTACTTTTTGTGGTTATGAAACCGTTTATTGTTTCTAGTACAAAGTTAGACGTTGCGATTTTGTGGTGGGTCCCCTTGGTCCTGGTGGTGTTCGGGGTTGACCTGGCCTCTGGTCTTTTCGGGGTTGACCTAGCCTCTGGTCTTCTGCGGGCCTCTGTTCAGGTTTTTTCACCTGAGAACAATGTGGACTGTATTTTAATTATTATTATTATTTGACTGTTTTTTCTAAAGTCCGAGTCGTCTTATTACACGGCGATATACCATATCGCGACGACTCCTTTTGCCGATAATAAATCTCGTTAAGAGATTAAGTGTTGAGCATCGAAACGCTACAACACATATAGATCCGACGTGTCTGTGTGTTTCGACCACGTCTCGGTGGCGAGGATCTACTCTCTTATGTGTGTATTCGACTCGTCTATGAAATAGACGATTCTGTCGCAATACACACAACGTCTTCTTCCGTTCGTTCCCCTTGCGTGTGTGTTGTAAGGACACACGCAATGCGTAGTCCCATATTGGCTGGCCGCATGGACCTGCAGAAACTGCAGAGTGCCTCCAGTGTAGCAATCACATAGCCGCTGGGGCAGCTCTGCATTGTTTCTACATTATTGGTACATGCACCGCCGGGCCTACACTGCGACAGGCGTAGCTTTTGCATCATAGCCCTTGCAGCTGGAAAGGAACGACCGTTGCTTCGATCCACAGATCGAGCGTATTCTGTGACTTTTTCAAGACCCCCGTGCGTGAATTCCATCTTCACATGATGCACGGGAGCAGGAGAAATCCTCCACTAGAATACACCTGCTGTTCGTGGGCAGGATTTTAAGAAAGACGTACGCCATTCTGTGGGCGTGCATCCCCTAATGCTTCACAAAGGGTAAGGACAGCAGAGATGCACGGGACAGAATAGTTGATTATTACCGCCTTAGTCGAGCTCCGAAAATCGGAGATCATCGACTGTTCTTTCCTCTTTATCCAGAGGAATTCAGGTGCTTTTGTCGGTGGGCCATAAGAAACTTATGTGTGCCCACCGACGTCACGGAGCTGCGGAATGCGAAACGCAAGAATCTACAATCGACGATTTCCGCGTCCAAGTTTAAAGCTCTTCCGCACGTTGGTCGATGCGCGTGTTTCCGCGTACAAAAGCGTATAAAATGAACCTACCGCACGACCACTTAACGGTAACCCCGTGACTCGAATCGATTCAAACAATTCCCGAATCCACGACGCAAAATGACGTTAAAGCTCTACGGGAATATCTGACCGATTCGCTGAACTGTATGAGTTTAAAACGTTAGACGCCTGAAACTTTTTCAAAAAGCTTGTTCTTCCGCTCGCGCACGGTTTATATACCTCGCGGAAGGAACTTTTTCCTCTCTCTCACTCATTTGGAAACGCCCTTTCTCGGATCGTTATTAGTAATTTCGATTAATCGGGCAACAGGCGTTAGATACCCTATAAACACCTTTTTCTCTTGTCCTTGCGGCTCGGTGTCCTCGAGCTATAATAGCCAAGGCCAAGGTGATGTTTACCGAATTTACCGTTAGAAATTACCCGATTATTATTACTCTTAATAACGATGAACTCAGAGGTCGCGAATCCAGGGGCGTCGCTATGTGCGATGTCGCCCGAACCTCGTTTCAAAACGGACTTTTTTTAACAACTGCTATATATTATTCTTTTTAAAGTCCAGACCCACCAATTGCTATATCTATGACACAGACAAAAGTGGCTTTTAATCAGAAATACATTCAAGGCGAACATTAGCCGAAGAAGGTGTTAAAAATGTTGAAGCTAGTGTTCAGTCTTTCATTCTATTCAATCATAATTATCAGTTAGAGTTATTTATACTAACCATCTTGTTTAACATACACATGTGTATTTATAATAAGGATTTCAATCAGAGAAAGAAATAAAATATTGTTTATCGAAAATAATGAAGAGTTTCTTGTTTACATAAAAAGATTTTCACTATTTTGATAATTTAATTTTAAAAAGGGTTACAAATTATTATATTCTCATACAATTCGTAGTTTGAAAGGTATATAGATGAATAGGAAGTCAGTCAAATACATATAAGGGGTATTTTTACTATGAAGCACCGAATTACAGTCAATAGGAGGAACAGTTTACAACATCTCTAACGTCCCCAACAAATACATAATGTTTCAAAAAAATCAGTGTTTTCGGGTTACTTAATGTCCCTTGTTAGTCGCGAGGTTGTGTATCCGAAGCATACCTGTTTGAATTCGGAAACAACGACATGTTATCCGTGGCCAGCTCGTAAAATTGCATCAGGATCGAAAGGATCTAACGTGAATCGAAGATGATAGGAATTGATAATTATTTATATTTATTGTGGAAATCGAATTTGGTTTATAGCCACTGGGTTCGGGCCTGACTATCGGAAATCCCCCGAGTCAGAGTCTAGCCCACACGGATGATTACCACCCTTCTGCCAGTAAACTCCCTTCTCCGAACTTTTCCCTCCACCTTCAATTGTTAATTTTCCTCTCCCTCCTTCCATTTTTCCGATTCCTTAAGCCTTTGAACAGTAACGATGCAACAGTCACGTCACCGCACTACAAGCGACCCGCAGTAACAATATCACTGGTACGTTTTTATATTTATCTTAAAGCAGTATGAACGTATATGTTGTGATTTACTTATTTTTGTTAGTGAACTACTTATCTAGTGAATTATTAAACTAGTGAAGTAATAATCTTTGTATAGACGGCTTTTCTTTATTTTTCTTATTAGTTACTATCTAAATTCGGGGTGTTTAAAAAAATTTTGTTTCATATCAAAAAATGTAGTTAAATGACATTTTTTCACAAAATGTTATAATTTCTGAACTTACACAACATAAAGTATCAATATAATGATAAAAAAGTTATTTATCGAATTTAAAAAGAACTCACTTTTCGGATATTTGGGACCTATTGGATATTTGGAAAGTTAAAAGGCGCTCGGCATTCGCTCACGGACGGAAGAAAAACGCAGAAAAATAAACTAAGAATACCAGCACAACATCGAAAAGCGACACCCGGGTATTAGTAGTGAAAGTAATCGTCAAGGAAGGGGCATCATTTACAAGTGCCAAAGCAATGTGTAGCCTTTTGTAATAAGATACGTTGTTGTGGTCGATAACAGAAGGAACTGATTGCTCGCAGAAGACATACAGACATCCCGGGTTACGTTACAGTTGAAGACAGTGGTGTTTGCGGCAACGGAAATCGATTCTACAGTTGTAAAACGCATTGGCCTCGGTTTTCAACGGAACTCTCAGTCGAATTGGGGAGAGCTCATTATTAAACCACTTGAAGATGTATGGTCAAAGGGGGAGGAGCAGAGGATCTCATTCTTCACAATGGAAATCGAGATCGTTTCCGTATGCAAACTGCACCGAAACGTGTTGCTCGTGGGAACGCCAGGGCTGCTTGCGTCGCTGTTTGATACGCCTAGCGTCGTGCGCCGCACATGTATTGACTTCCGGACATGGTCTATGCATCAACTTAGGCCGTGGTACGTGATCGATCGTCAAAAAACGTGCGTCCCCGGTATCTGAAATCGAGGAATCGACACAAATCGATGACTACCGCGTGCCTATGTTATGAATAACTATAAATCATCTACATGATTGTCAATAAAGTAGCATGCAAACCATCAAAAGATGTAAATCGACATGTTGCATCTAATGTTCTGATACGAAACACAGCATGTGCATGTGTATATAAATAGGACGAACAGAACGAATATCGCAAAATAAAGACCATTGTTGCGTACAGATTATATAACACAGCAAAATAAAAAGAAATCCTGATAAAAAGTTTTAGCGCCTTATTAATATAAAAAATCCAGCATCAAATTAACAACATCCTATTGTACGAGCTGAGGGGTAGGTTTCAGGTCCTCGTGTTTCCAAAATCAGGATGACGAAATTGTCCTTTAACATTGTGTGTAATATCTACACTAGTATATCTAAATCTGATGTAATATTGTAAGAGATAAAGATTCGGTGATGTGAATTTGCCTAGACCGGAAACGATATTTTTAAGCATTAAGAAATTTTAACCTTCTTTTTTAACCCTCTTAACGTCCATAGGGGGATAATGGTCTTAATTTTTTCGTTAACCATGTTTCCTCAATAGGTAAGCGCATGTCATAAACAAGGGACTTCCAAAAGGCTCGGTGCCAAGCCGAGACCCACACTCGAGAGGTACACGGGCCGGGAGGAATTTCTCCTTCGTTGCCTAAAATCGCGAAACCATCCCGTTCCGAATAACTCAGCCCGTCCTCGTTCTAGAAATGTGTGCTAAAGACACAAGAACGGGGGTTGGCGGTACTCAGGGCATACACTGATTGGAGTCTTAACTTTTTGTCTATAACCAGTGGGTGTATCATTTGACGTTTGGAGGAGTAAACGTTCAAACTTCTCCATATAAAACTGTGACAATTCGGCGTCGCGTCCCAACTAACCAAGTACATCATCCCGTACTTTGGTTTAACAGTCGTTTCAATCAGATTGAATAAGCTACATACGTCCGATTCTGTTACAAACAGTAAATTCGCACATCAGTCGGTGCGATACAAACCAACGAGCTAGTACCTACAAAATCCGATATATCGATTCAATTCAGCATTCGATACGTTAATAATTTCCACCACGTAACTCACTATACGGGTAAACCAATCGCCCAATATTAATTTGGCGGGCGATCGTCGCAATCCGATAAACGAAAACATCGTTCGAAGTAGCAACGCGTACATTCATCACACATATACAAGATTTATGAACCATGGTACTCTGTTATGTAATATTTTGTTTTAAGCTTATGTCTCCTACTGTAGGTTAATAATGGTTTATAGTTTAATTTTGTATAATTAATTTAGATAATTAAGTTATTTATTTGTGTAGAAGTATCATATAGACAGTGTACTTGTTAAATGGCATTTATAATTAATTCATTCTTCCATTTTCGTTTGTAAATTATCTTCCTGCAGCTTATTTATATTTTCACTTGTTCTTTGATAATAATATATATAGGAAAATTCTACCTTAATGGTTTTAGTACAGCGAAAGATGGGACTCAGGTGTGAATAAATAAAAGTGAGGTGATTAGAATATTAATAAATGTATATTTAAAACAATTTAACAGTAACAACTTAAACGACTTTACAATTTAGCAACTATTGCGTTCAGAATCACACTCTTTCTACGTTCACAGTCAAAACCTTTCTTCCACGTTAGTCAAACACTTTCTGCCACGCGCTCGCATTTTCCCCGTAATATATTCTTCCAAACACTCGTTTCCTTTCATTCTAATTGACAACCTTTCTAACTCGATGCATTCGGTCATGACCACCCACAATTTCTTAGTCGCAACGTTTTCTCAAGTGCTCATCTTTCACGCCTTAAAAACATTCGAGTTCAAATATTCTGCGTTCACACGACAATCACCCAACTCAAGTACTCTTCCGACTTTTCCAAACTCGCATCCATTCGATCGCATTTCTACATGTGTAGAGGTGCCGAATTTGCCATAGCGTGAGAGAGTGCATGAGAGTGAGGGTGAGTGTGTGTATGAGGCGTTCGTCGCTTGTTCGTTGCGAATGTTCGGTCCTGGCGGGTAGCGCAGGTGCGTGGAAAGAAGCCCTCTCGAAAGTTCGATGACGGTTTACTCTAATGGGTAAAAAGAACGCCTTCTCGAACATTCGATGATGGCAAACCCACACCACCTGTGCTAATACATATAAAAAGAGATGCATGCCCGCCGGGTGACATTCGTTAGAGATTCATTAGGCGACATTCGACGACGCGATTAAGTGTAATTTATCAGATTAATATAAGCCTGCGTGTACCTGTCCTACACATGTATTAAAAATTTGCATACGGTTTACTCATTTGTGAGATCAAACGAAAGCTGAATGTATAATAGGCATAAGGAGACAAAATAAAAATAGGCGCAGTGGAAGATTTTCCTTTTTCAAGTACTTTTATTAACTGACTGCTGTCGGCCCATCAAGGCTCGGCAGGGCCATGAGAGCGCTCGGCGTCTCCCATCTTATCGTTAATACATTATCGTAAGATGATGCCTTGTTTATCGCCGAACTGTGGCGACCGTTCCAAGAACCAATGCCCAGTTGTAAAACGAGACACCCTCTTATCGCTCAACTACGGTGGTCGTCTTATGCCGCGTCCACACTGCTGGCGAGCAGCGAACAGTGAGCAGCGAACTCCTCAGCGAACAGCGAACACTGTTCCCTCGGGGAGCGGTACATCAAGAAAACTGTTCGCGAGCTCGAAGCGTGTCTGGACGCGTTTGTTACACAATTTTATGGAATTCGACTAGCTCTCAATTGTCGTCAGTTTCTTCCAAGCATTTTTCACACTATTCGTATGACATTCTGCTAAAGTTCTTAATTTTCGTTTTGTAATCATTTGTTCACTAAACTGATTCCACCAGAGGTTTTTCTTATTGTAAACAATCGTCTTTGCCAACATTGACGCTCTCTTTTTTTCTATCATTATTTGTTTTTATTATATAATATGCAGATGCTGCGAGTAGTAGATTTTGTTCAGACATTTTTAAACTCTGTAATATTGACATCCATATGTGGCAAAAGTTAATAGCGTACTGCGCATGAATTTAAAGCGAACAAGCTTGCAACTGTTCACGAGCTCCAGTCTGGACATACTGCGGTTTCCGTTGGCGAACTGTTCTTTTCAATGTGAACGCGGCATTAGAGATTGCTTACAAATGGATATTCAATAATTCAGTCGTTGGCTGAAGAAGATATGGATGAGGAATTGGATGGACGATTTCAAACATTTGAAGCTGAAAAGCTGGCAAAAGGAAGACTGAACTAGGAACGTGAAGCTAAATCCTCTTTCGAGACAGATGTATGATAAATTAAAGGCAATAACCCTTATAATAACTTACCCGGTTATAAACACACAGTAGGTTCACTCCTTTTTTGTAGCTCTTCAAATATCTTGAAGAGCGAACCGTTAACCCTTCTGAATAGTCGGGAAAGAGAGGAGAAATGAGATTTTTACCTCGTTCTGATATTACTCGAAACATTCCTTTAATGATAAACGCGATCAGGTCAATCATCCGGAAAGAAAGTGAACGGTGTACAAAGTTTAATGTTAATAAACATTTTGTGAACGAAGAATACAAAAAATGGAAATACCTTCGATAAAATCAAAAACCGTCTTATTGAATCTCTAACGTACCGATACGCGCTTCAATATTTATATTTCATACGCAGTAGTATTTTCCTTGATCGCTGCGGACTATTTTACGAGAGACGGAAAGAAGCAGATCATCTGCGAATTTCTTTCGAGGACGCCAAGCGTCTTCGTCGCACAACCAATTTATTCTACAACAGCGTCAGAGAGTAGGAGAAGGATCGCGACAAGATAGCCGAGCACCAATCTTCCCGAGATTGCGTGGAATAATCGCATTAGTTTATCTCCCAAGTGCTTTATTCTTTGACATTCTGAACGAAAAGTGGCAATTACTCGTCACGAAATCCCATCTTCGACTCGGCTTTTTCTGAAAGAGACAGGGAGATTGCTCGTTGTATCGTTAAATTTTCCAAGGTTACTGCCAGGATTCCGTTATAATGAGTGTCTTCCCATTTTTCTGATCGTAATGTCAGTTACAGCTGTGTCTTGTGAAATGAAACATTAACCAACGTGTTCACGAATCAGATCGGGCAATAATGATCATTATAGCCACACTGGAGAACTGAAACTTTATTTAATTGTAACGTATGTACGACCGAATTACCACCTTAGATTGATACTGGCTAAGAGACGAAGGGTGTTATACGGATATTTTAAAAGTGGACTTGCTGGCTTTAGGATGGTGTACTATATGATTTTGGAAATGGGAAAGTGGCGGTTATCTTGAATTCAAAGGTTAGGAAAGGATGAGAAAGTGAGGTTGAGATTCTGACGAACAACGGGATGACTAAAGATGAGTAAAGAACTGTGAGAATTAGGGAGAATTAGCTATTCTGAATAATGGATACAGATAAGATAGTTAGTCATTTAACATCTTAAAATCATTAGAAAGAAACAATTGATTCTGTTCTCTTGTTATTTCTTTTTAAAATTGATAGAATTCAAGTAACTGATTGCTGAGGACAGTTTCTCTAAATATATGTTAAATGTGTTATAAAATATCTATAGGAATCCGATCGAGTGGATGCGAGTTTGGGAAAGCCTGAAGAGTACTTGAGTTGCGCGATTGTCGTGTGAACGCAGAATGTTTGTACTCGAATGTTTCTAAGGCGTAAAAGATGAGCACTTGAGAAAATAGTGCGACTGAGAAATTCTGGGTGGTTGTGACCGAATGCATCGAGTGAGAAAGGTTGACAATTAGAATGACAGAAAATGAGTGTTTGGAAGAATATATGACGGGGAAAATGCGAGCGCGTGGCAGAAAGTGTTCGACTAATGTGACCCCCGCGATAACATCTTGCGTAATATCACTTTCCAACGAAACGCCTTATAGCTCTAAGAAAACCATTGATAAAACTCGTATAAAACTCCACGATCAATCCGAATAAAGACAGTCTCCTACCAGTTTAACTTTGCGTCGAATCTCTGCCCGACCTACCATCGCTCAATCTTCTTAAAAGTAAAATAAGTGATTCCATATCTTAAGCCGTCATAATTATTTGATAATACTACTTTCGGTCGGTCACTACGGTGATCCTTCTCAAAGTAGTCAAAACACGTAACACATCGTCCCAAGCCGAAACTACGGTCCGGCGTAAGACGATTCCACTGCGTGTTTTAATACGAGACAGAAAGATCACGATCTCCTTTGTTCTGTCCTTTACGGAGTTTCCCCGTGACACTAACGTGGAAGAAAGATTTTGACTGTGAACGTAGAAAGAGTGTGATTCTGAACGTAAAAGTTGCTAAGTTGTAAAGTCGTTTAAGTTGTTACTGTTAAACTGTTTTAAATATACATTTATTAATATTCTAATCACTTCACTTTTATTTATTCCCATCTGAGTCCCATCTTTCACTCTACTAAAGTCGTTAAAACAGAATTTTCCTATATGTATTATAAATGCATATATGTGTAGGATATGAGGATGATGGGGAAAAACACACGAATCATAAACAAAGAGAGTTAACAGTTTATTAAAAGGAAAACACACAAGAAAGTTAATTTATTTGAACACACGCAAGAGAAAGAATAAGAATCTGAGCGGCACTGCTTTCCGCGACTCTTCTTCTTATACACGCAAGAAAACGATTGCCGCTAAATTTGCCGGTCGCAACAAGTTTACCAAAAACAATTGACTATCGACACGGCGGCGAGCCGTGTCATCTTTGTAACGGCTATTTTACGGAAAAATACAATGTATCTCCAACGGTTATTCCGTGGAAAAATCCTACATATGTATATTCTACAGAAAAATGTTTCAGACAAAAGCTGTCCGTATTTTTGCATAAAATAAGATTTCGAAACGATAAATATTGTTTCCTTCTGCTTTAAGAAAATTTACCTCAAAATGTCATTAAAGAACGAAAAATGCCATTTTGATCTTTCTCAAAATCATGGACAATATGTACCATATTCCTTTTTCTATTTTAATTAATTTTCTATAAGATACTTCGTTGTATTATCAGAACTTACGTTCTGATTTTAAAAGAGAGGAATGTAATTCAATTTACTTTGTGGTATTAATAACTAACAGATATCTGTGTCATTTTGAAATTATAGGTTGAAGTCTTGTACATTTTGAAGTTAGTAATCGTTCGTAGTATTGTAGGGGTTACGTCGGGTAAAAACTGAATAATAATTCCGTAAACATAAAACACTTTATTTCTCTACTCCGCGACCGTAACCCTACGTACTCTAATCAAGACTCCGATACAACTCAAAAAAGCTCCCGACCTCTCGCGAGGCTCTCTATTTATTCTCATTTTGGCTGATAGGCGGCTCCTGCCCCAACCAATGAGGATCCTTCAAAATTACCCGCCTTCAACATCCCCACGGCATCGAGGAAACGGAATACCGAGCAATTGCCGATTCCTTATCCTCGGCACCGTCTGATGTTTTCCGGCACCGCGCT
>JAOPTO010001872.1:0-35256 GCA_033822845.1 Tetrapedia diversipes | reverse complement strand
AACCGCACTACTAGACTTAAATATAGCGTGCCACCTGCTTCATACTCATGATCTTCCTATGGGAAAGCGCGGATTAATGCAAAAGGCAATATAAGGCATAGATATACCGTGCTACGTCCTTCAAGCAGATGTTCTCCAGGCACAGGATCGTGTAATTAGGCAAACTGCGGTACTAGACCTAGATATAACGGACCATCACCTTCGTACTCATGTTCTGCAGATTGGAAAGCATGGATTCAGGCAAACCGCAATACTAGACCTAGAATAACGTGCCACCTGCTTCATACTCATGTTCTTCCTATGGGAATGCGTGGATTCATGCAAAAGGCAATATAAGGCGTAGATATAACGTGCCACGTCCTTCAAACAGATGTTCCCCAGGCACAGGATCATGTAATTAGGCAAACTGCAGTACTTGACCTAGATAGAACGGACCACCTCCTTCGAACTCATGTTCTGAAGATTGGAAAGCATGGGTTCAGGCAAACCGCAATGCTAGACCTAGATATAACGTGCCACCTGCTTCATACTCATGTTCTGCCTATGGGAAAGCGCGGATTCATGCAAAAGGCAATATAAGGCGTAGACCTAACGTGCCACGTCCTTCAAACAGATGTTCTCCAGGCACAGGATCATGTAATTAGGCAAACTCCAGTACTTGACCTAGATATAACGGACCACCTCCTTCGTACTCATGTTCTGCACATTGGAAAGCATGGATTCAGGCAAACCGCAATACTAGACCTAGATATAACGTGCCACCTGCTTCAGACTTATGTCCTTCCTATGGGAAATCGTGGATTCATGCAAAAGGCAATATAAGGCATAGATATCACGTGCCACGTCCTTCAAACAGATGTTCTCCAGGCACAGGATCGTGTAATTAGGCAAACTGCAGTACTGGACCTAGATATAACGGACCATCTCCTTCGTACTCATGTTCTGCAGATTGGAAAGCATGGATTCAGGCAAACCGCAAAACGAGACCTAGATATAACGTGCCACCTGCTTCATACTCATGTTCTGCCTATGGGAAAGCGCGGATTCAATCAAAAGGCGGTACAAGGCATCGATAAACCGTTCTACGTCCTTCAAGCAGATGTTCACCAGGCACAGGATCGTGTAATTATGCAAACTGCAGTACTTGACCTAGATATAACCTACCACCTCCTTTGTACTCATTTTCTGCAGATTGGAAAGCATCGATTCAGGCAAACCGCAATACTAGACATAGATGTAACGTTCCACCTGCTTTATGCTCATGTTCTGTCTATGGAAAAGCGCGGATTCAAGCAAAAGGCAATATAAGGCTTAGATATAACATGCCACGTCCTTCAAGCAGATGTTCTCCAGGCACAGGATCGTGTAATTAGGCAAACGGCAGTACTAGACCTAGATATAACGGACCACCTCCTTCGGACTCATGTTTTGCAGATGGGAAAGCATGGGTTCAACAAACCCTGCTACTAGACTTAGATATAACGTGCCACCTGCGTTATACTCATGTTCTTCCTATGGGAAAGCGTGGATTCATGCAAAAGGCAATATAAGGCGTAGATATAACGTGCCGCGTCCTTCAAACAGATGTTCTCCAGGCACAGGATCATGTAATTAGGCAAACTGCAGTACTTGACCTAGATATAACCTACCACCCCCTTCGTACTCATTTTCTGCAGATTGGAAAGCTTGGATTCAGGCAAACCTCAATACTAGACCTAGATATAACGTGCCACCTGCTTCATACTCATGTTCTGCCTACGGGAATGCGCGGATTCACGCAAAAGGCAGTATAAGGCATAGATATACCGTTCTGCTTCCTTGTAGCAGATGTTCAACAGGCACAGGATCGTGTAATTAGGCAAACCGCAGCACTAGACCTTGATATAGCGGACCACCTCCTTCGTACTCATGTTCTGCAGATTGGAAAGCATGGATTCAGGCAAACCGCACTACTATACTTAGACATAACGTGCCACCTGCTTCATACTCATGTTCTTCCTATGGGAAAGCGTGGATTCATGCAAAAGGCAATACAAGGCGTAGATATAACGTGCCACGTCCTTCAAGCAGATGTTCTCTTGGCACAGGATCGTGTATTTAGGCAAACCGCAGTACTAGACCTAGGTATAACGGACCACCTACTTCGTACTCATGTTCTGCAGATGGGAAAGCATGGATTCAAGCAAACCGCAATACTAGACCTAGATATAACGTGCCTCCTGCTTCATACTCATGTTCTGCCTATTGGAAAGCGCGAATTCATGCAAAAGGCAGTACAAGGCGTAGATATAAAGTGCCACGTCCTTCAAACAGATGTTCTCCGGCACAGGATCATGTAATTAGGCAAACTGCAGTACTAGACCTCGATATAACGGACCACCTCCTTCGTACTCATGTTCTGCAGATTGGAAAGCATGGGTTCATGCAAACCGCAATCCTAGACCTAGATATAACGTGCCACCTGCTTCATACTCATGTTCTGCCTATGGGAAAGCGCGGATTCATGCAAAAGGCAGTATAAGGCATAGATATACCGTGCTACGTCCTTCAAGCAGATGTTCTCCTGCCACAGGATCGTGAAATTAGGCAAACTGCAGTACTAGACCTAGATATAACGGACCACCTCCTTCGTTCTCATGTTCTGCAGATTGGAAACTATGGATTCAGGCAAACCGCACAACTGGACCTAGGTATAACGTGCCACCTGCATCATACTCATGTTCTGCCAATGGGAAAGCGCGGATTCATGCAAAAGGCAGTATAAGGCATAGATATACCGTGCTACGTCCTTCAAGCACATGTTCTCCAGGAACAGGATCGTGTATTTAGGCAAACCGCAGTACGAGACATAGATATAACTGACCACCTCCTTCTTACTCATGTTCTGCAGATGGGAAGGCATGGATTCAAGCAAACCGTACTACTAGACCTAGATATAACGTGCCACCTGCTTCATACTGATGTTCTGCCTATGGGAAAGTGCGGATTTATGCAAAAGGCAGTACAAGGCGTAGATATAACGTGCCACATCCTTCAAACAGATGTTCTGCGGCACAGGATCATTTAATTAGGCCATCCGCAGTACTAGACCTAGATATAACGGACCACCTCTTTCGTACTCATGTCCTGCAGATTGGATATCATGGATTCAGGCAAACCGCAATACTAGACCTAGATATAACGTGCCACCTGCTTCATACTCATGTTCTGCCTACGGGAATGCGCGGATTCATGCAAAAGGCAGTATATGGCGTACATATAACGTGCCACGTCTTTCAAGCTGATGTTCTCCAGGCACAGGATCGTGAAATTAGGCAAACTGCAGTACTAGACCTAGATATAACGGACCACCTCCTCCGTACTCATGTTCTGCAGGTTGGAAAGCATGGATTCAGGCAAACCGCAATGCTAGACCTAGATATAACGTGCCACCTGATTCATACACATGTTCTATCTATGGGAAGTCGCGGATTCAAGCAAAAGGCAATATAAGGCGTGGATATAACGTGCCACGTTCTTCAAACAGATGTTCTCCAGGCACAGGATCATGTAATTAGGCAAACTGCAGTACTTGACCTAGATATAACCGACCACCCCCTTCGTACTCATTTTCTGCCGATTGGAAAGCATGGATTCAGGCAAACCGCAATACTAGACCTAGATATAACGTGCCACCTGCTTCATACTCATGTTCTGCCTATGGGAAAGCGCGGATTCATGCAAAAGGCAGTATAAGGCATTGATATACCGTGCTACGTCCTTCAAGCAGATGTTCTCCGGGCACAGGATCATGTAATTAGGCAAACCGCAGAACTGGACCTAGATATAACGTGCCACCTGCTTCATACTCATGTTCTGCCTATGGGAAAGCGCGGATTCATGCAAAAGGCAGTATAAGGCATAGATATAACGTTCTACTTCCTTGAAGCAGATGTTCAACAGGCACAGGATCGTGTATTTAGGCAAACCGCAGTACTAGACGTAGATATAATGCACCACCACATTCGTACTCGTTTCTACAGATGGGAAAGCATGGTGTTTATAAATGTGTTTAAAAAGTTTAATTTTAAACTTTGCCAAGAAATTAATACGTTATATTAATTCTAGCTTAGGTCGGCCGGAATGAGGGAAAGGTATCTTTTAAATAAACAAAACAGTAATTTTGGGGAAAATAAAATCATTTATTTCTTAAATCCCGTGGAGGGGGTACAGCCCCGGAGTCGACAGGGATTTAGCCCCTCCTCCTTCTCTTGTTCGCCGGGGCCGGAGATTGTCTCGGCCTCCTGCAATTCACAAATGAAACAGTGAATTAGTGGCTGTAAGTGTGTTTACGCACTTACGCCGAATTTCCCCACTCAGCCGATCGGTGTGCCGATTCGGTGGGATGGGCGGCTCCTCTGCGTTCGCAGGGAGCGGTGTGGACTGTATTTACTCGACAGAAAACGTCAACTAACGTGTCTGCCGAGGATGGACGAAAGCAGTCGAAATTAGTCGAACGTGCTTGTCGTCCTGTGTTTTTGCCGATAGTATGGCACTAGAGAGAGCGGTCGTAATGCGCCTACTCTCTATGCGCTTTTTACAGCGGCGTGGACCCTTGCGTCCTCTTATTCCTCTATGACTCTACCGCTTGAGTTACTACGCCACTCAGACGTGAATCGACCAAGAGGTTCCTATGCGACTCGCACGGAACGTTGGTGTCTTCTTAAACGCCCTCGTTGGGGAGCACCAGCGAGTAGAGACCGGCAGCTTTTTCACTGCTTAATAGAGGCTGACCGGTGTGTATACACCGCGATCACGTAAGAACGCTGAGCTCCGTTGCGTTGCGCAAGGAGTAGTCAGTGTCTTTTAATAACGGTGTCGCGGGAGAGCACGAGCCGTCAGGAGCGGATTCTCCGCGAGTTCTGGAGAACACTGTACAAATTCCTTGTCGATAGCAAGGAATGACGAATGCCTCTTTGAGCGTTCTCGCGGGCAAGGGGCTTCGAGGAATTAATTGTGGACTTTTATCCTTAAATTAGGAGTCCTCCGATTCCTCTAAGCGATTCACTTACGAGACAGATTTGACTCAATCTTCTCGTAAGATGTGGCACTCGACTCGAGATACCAGTTATATAGCAGGTTTCTTTGGGCTCTTTGGTGGTGCTGCGGGTAGCCCGTCGACACACCACACTAGTGCAAAGAAAGCTTGATGCAAATTATAACCCTGATATACTAGGGTGAGGAGAGACTTCGACCTCGTTGTCACTCGCTCGGTTGCCAGAAACAGACTGAACGCGATCGGCCGCTTGACTGGCACGGTCGCGTTCGTGTCGACAATTGCCGTAAGGCGGCGTTGTCAACGTGATAGCGTCTTCTATTTCTCTTCTCTGTGGTCTCTCTTTCTCTCTTACGCGACCTCGTCGATAGATGCGCGTGGCGATTTGGATTTGAAATCATAACCGGCGTATCCCGAGGTCGCTGATATATTATTATTTTTTCCCCTTTTTTGCCTTGCTCACCGTTCCTCGGTGGCAAGGTAATCGGAGCAATGACCGACGAACTACGCGGTTAATATTCTAACGGCTCGAATTTAAACATCCCGCCCCCCTTGCACTCTCTGTGCAATTACCCGGAAGAGCGGAAGTATTAAGCCGTTTACCAGAGAGAAAGAACAGAGAAGAAGAGACGTATACTATTAAAATGGTGGTAGAACTCACTCTTTTCCTCCACATAGTCTGACCGTTTTTCAAAATTTTCGGTGGCACTCGCTTTTTTCGCGAGGGCGCTTTTCAGTTGGTGCGAGAGAGAAGGATTTTCGGATATCCCTACTCTTCTCCTCGGACCTCTGGGAGCGGGTGTCAAGGTTTTCGTTACCGTTGGTATTAAACCTCAACGTGTAACCTTTCTTGTTTATTTACCCATTGCTCCTACCGAAAATTTTTCAATGTTTCTAATCAACAACAGCATTGTTATTCGATGCCGTTGGAGACGTTTCCACAGGTAATATACACAACCTTGTAATCGGTCGTGTATATGTGGATTTAGCGGTACGTACTTTTACCACACGTACGTTCCCGTCTTTACCAGGGTATACTTCCTCGACCCTTCCCATCTCCCACTGGTTTGGTGGTAGGAGAGGATTTTGAAGGAGTACGAGTTCTCCTGGTTTTACCTGTGGCTGAGCGGAAGGCCATTTGTAGCGTTTCTGGAGGTGGGCGAGATAATCTCGTACCCAATGCCTCCAGAGCTGCTCGTGGAACTTTTGTATCGCCCTCCACCGCGTCAGCCGCGCGATAGGCACAGTTTCCACGGATGGCACCGGTAGCGCATTCAAAGGGCCACCGGTCAGGAAGTGACCCGGTGTGAGTGGTGCACAGTCACCCGGATCATCTGTAAGGGGCCCGATCGGGCGAGAATTTAAACTCGCCTCGATCTTGCATAGTAATGTATGCATTTCTTCCCCTGTCGGAGTGAATTCTCCGAGTATACGTTTCAGGTGATGCTTCACCGATTTCACGCCTGCTTCCTGCATTCCGCCGAAATGCGGGGCGCTTGGTGGGTTAAACTTCCACTCTATGCCCAATGAGCCACATCTTTCTCGCATTTCTTCCGATTTGATGGATGTTTTCTCATCCATGCTAGGGCTATGGTGGAATCTGTCCAGCAAAAAACCCGTTTTACGCTGATGGGAAGCGATTGTTGCACGTGCTTCAGCAACTCCACAAGAAGCACCGCTCCATTCAATTCGAGCACGGGAATTGAAAGGGTTTTTATCGGTGCAACTCGTGATTTGGCCATCAACAAGGTCGGATACACCTCCTTGTCGTTTGACGTTACTCTTATGTAAACGGCGGCCGAGTATGCTGCAAGCGAGGCGTCACAAAATCCGTGTAATTCTACGGATTCCGTATCTGCGCCGTGCTTTACCCATCTTGGAATTCTCAGTTCTCTGAGTTTACTCCAGTCCTCACAAAACGCGTTCCACGTTTTGTGGGTGTCTGCTGATACTTGCTCGTCCCATTGAATTTTTTCAAGCCATTGGGACTGCATCAGCATTTTTGCTCGAATCACAATCGGCGATAGCCAACCGAGAGGATCAAAGAGCTTCGCGATCTCCGAAAACAGTACTCGTTTCGTGATCCGATTCGTGGACGGTTGGAACCGCTGGAGATTAAAGTAAAAATAATCCCCAGACGGTATCCATCGCAGGCCCAATACTTTTAGTTCTGATTCGTCGAACAAAGTAAGGTCAACTGCGTGGGAGTGGGCTTCCTCCGGAATGTTTCGGAGTAACTCCGGTGAATTTCCTGCCCACTTCCTCAGGTTAAATCCTCCTTGTTGCAGGAGTCCGCAAATTTGTTTGCGAGTTGCTTCGAGCAAAGGTTTATCCTGTGCTCCCATGAATACGTCGTCCACGTATATATCTTTCTCGAGTATAGGAGCGGCGAGAGGGTAATTCCCTCCGTCCTGTCTCTTTAGCTCGAGAAGGGTACGCATCGCTATGTATGGTGCACACGCCGTACCGTATGTGACGGTATTTAATTCGAAAGTATTAACCCTTTCGTTTTCTGACGTGCGCCATAGGATGCATTGATATTGACGGTCCTCGGGCGCGACGAGAATTTGTCGGAACATTTTCTCGATATCTGCCACTAGTACGAACCGATGTAAACGCCACCTCGTTAATACAGAGGTGATATCGTTTTGGAGTTTCGGTCCTACATGCAGGACGTCATTCAACGAGCTTCCGCTCGTTGTTCCGCTCGAGGCATTAAACACAACTCGTAATTTGGTTGTGGTACTATCCGTACGTATCACTGCCCGATGCGGAATATACAGTCGGTGTGTGTCCACCGTTCGAAGACGAGTCATGTGGTCCATGGCCTCGTACTCTTCGAGAAATTCACTGTACTCTTTATGGAGGTTTTCGTCGAGGCAGAGCTTTCCTTTTAACCTTGTCAACGCTGCGAGAGCAATGTTGAAGGAGTTTCCTAATGCCTCCTTCGGTTTTGACCGGTTAAACGGCAGTCTTACCACAAAACGTCCCGTCGCGTTTCTCGTGACGGTTTTGACGAAGTGGGCCTCGCATTCTTCCTCAGCCGCGGTGTATACCGGAGCTGAGGGCACCTCTTCTATTTGCCAAAATCGTTGAATTGTTTTATCCAACGACTGTAAGACGCTACAATGCAGTGTCTCTGCAGAGCGTCTGGCATTGGTACATTGACCGTTGACCGGCCCGGATAATACCCATCCGAGAGCGGTCTCTTGTGCAATCGGTCCCTCGGCACTTATTTTTAGGAATCCGCCTCTTAGTATTTGGGCGTATAATTCCGCACCGATCAGCACCTCTATTTTTTGCAGAGATGCTGGATCTGGGTCCGCGAGAGTGAGTTCTCTTAGGGCCTCACACTCTATTGCACTTGTTAGCGTGGGAGTGTATGACGTTATTCGGGGAACGATATATGCGTTCGTCGTGAACTCAGACGAATCATTTTTTATCGCCCCGATCGTCATTTTCACGCTGTGTGTTATTTGTTGGGCTTTGCCGCCCCCCAAGCCGTGTACTACGGCTTGGGCGTTTCTCCGCGTAAGCCGCAGATCATTCGCGAGACTCGCGGAGATGAAGGACGACTCAGAGCCCTGGTCTAGTATGGCACGGGCGTCTCGCGACGTGCCATATTTCCCTTGCACTCGCACATACGCTGTTGCCAATAGCACCGTCCTCGTTTTTGATGTTTTTGTCGTGCCACAGTGATTCGTCACTGGGGTCAACGACTTTGAGGTAGGTTTGGGCTGGGCAACGCGTTTGTTGTGCTGGGCAGGGCGTTTAACACCAGTATTCGTTCTCGATACTGGCCTTGGCGTATGCACGCTCTGCTCTTTGTGTTTGTTTTCGAAATGTATAGAAGTGTGATGCCTTCCGTTACATTTCGCACACAGCCTTGAACTCTGACAATTCTGCGTCGTATGTTTTGCTGACAAACAGAGTTTACAGAGCTGTTTACTTTTCACAACACTAAATCGTGCTTCGATCGATAATTGCGAGAACGAATTACATCGATCTAGTATATGCGGTTGACCGCATAAAGGACAAGCTATTGCCGACTCGGCTGCTTTCTCCACAACGGTATTATACGTCCGTATGTGTGCCTTTGTTTTTGTTTTCGCTTCGTGCGAAGTTTTGGTATGGGAGTCGCGCACTGCGTGGAGTGCACCAGCGTGTTTTTGCAAGAATTTTAATATATCGATAAATGAAGGGTACTCCTCCTTATCGTCTCGCGATAGCTCCCATTCCCATTCAAGAGTCGAGTCTAGCTGCCTTTTTACAAGGGCTTTTAGCAAAGTACTCCACTGATCTACTGGTTCTCCCAGTTTTTTCAGGGCTGCAAGTGATTGCTTGAATCCAATGGTCACTTGCTCTATACTTGCTATGTCTCCTTTTTTAATTGGTTTCAGCGATACGATTGTTTCAATCAGCTGAGCAATTATTAGGCGACGTTTCCCGAATTCTGAATTCAGGGTTTGCCACGCCACTTCGAAATTTTGACCAACAATATCGAGTGACGAAATTGCAGTTAATGCTGCCCCTTCCAGGCACATACTGAGGTATTGGAGACGTTGCACGTCTGAGAACCTTGTATTGTTTATCACTGCCGAAGTAAAGAGATCTTGAAAATGATTCCATTCTTTCGGATCTCCTTTAAATTTCGGCAGGTGCTGCTTAGGCAGTTCGAATGCAGGGGTTTCAGCCCGGGAAGGGTTGTCCGAACATTTTTGTTCGGTCCCTTCTCGTCGGTTGGCTGTTTTTTCCTCCTGGATTCTTTCCAATTCCGCGGTCAGATAATCCTGAGTATCGTGGAATTGGTCTTCCCAGTAATCAAGCTGGTTTTCTCGGAGAAAGTCATAATATTTACGCTTCGATTGTGGGATTTGTTTGAGCACTGCGTAGTATCTCTCGAGTGCGTCGGCCCATAATGTTTTAGCGAAATCTAACTTCTCCTTAAAGAGGGCTTCGTTAAAGCTAGCCTTTCCTTTCTTTTTCAGGTTGGTAACCAGATTGCCAATTCTTTTCAGACGGTCACTGAGTTCTTCGAACTTCGTCGTGATTTCTACGTCTGGAATCTGTTCTTTTGGCAACGACATTCTGGTATTTATTTGAAAGAGAGTACTCTATATCAAATAACAACCTTTTTGTGATTCTCACAACTTTTTAATTTCAGTATCGCTGATTACAGCTTACAGTATCGTGATTCTCACAACTTTTTATTTACTGTATGTTTATTACTTCCTTTAACCTCAAATCCGGCTCGAAGGACTGTGTTTAAAAAATTGTAATGTTTAAAATAGTTTAATTTTAAACTTTGCCAAGAAATTAATATGTTATATTAATTTCTAGCTTAGGTCGGCCGGAATGAGGGAAAGGTATCTTTTAAATAAACCAAACAGTAATTTCGGGGAAAATAAAATCATTTATTTGTTAAATCCCGTGGAGGGGGTACAGCCCCGGAGTCGTCAGGGATTTAGCCCCTCCTCCTTCTCTTGTTCGCCGGGGCCGGAGATTGTCTCGGCCTCCTGCAATTCACAAATGAAACCGTGAATTAGTGGCTGTAAGTGTGTTTACGCACTTACGCCGAATTTCCCCACTCAGCCGATCGGTGTGCCGATTCGGTGGGATGGGCGGCTCCTCTGCGTTCGCAGGGAGCGGTGTGGACTGTATTTACTCGACAGAAAACGTCAACTAACGTGTCTGCCGAGGATGGACGAAAGCAGTCGAAATTAGTCGAACGTGCTTGTCGTCCTGTGGTTTTGCCGATAGTATGGCACTAGAGAGAGCGGTCGTAATGCGCCTACTCTCTATGCGCTTTTTACAGCGGCGTGGACCCTTGCGTCCTCTTATTCCTCTATGACTCTACCGCTTGAGTTACTATGCCACTCAGACGTGAATCGACCAAGAGGTTCCTATGCGACTCGCACGGAACGTTGGTGTCTTCTTAAACGCCCTCGTTGGGGAGCACCAGCGAGTAGAGACCGGCAGCTTTTTCACTGCTTAATAGAGGCTGACCGGTGTGTATACACCGCGATCACTTAAGAACGCTGAGCTCCGTTGCGTTGCGCAAGGAGTAGTCAGTGTCTTTTAATAACGGTGTCGCGGGAGAGCACGAGCCGTCAGGAGCGGATTCTCCGCGAGTTCTGGAGAACACTGTACAAATCCCTTGTCGATAGCAAGGAATGACGAATGCCTCTTTGAGCGTTCTCGCGGGCAAGGGGCTTCGAGGAATTAATCGTGGACTTTTATCCTTAAATTAGGAGTCCTCCGATTCCTCTAAGCGATTCACTTACGAGACAGATTAGACTCAATCTTCTCGTAAGATTTGGAACTCGACTCGAGATACCAATTATTTAACAGGTTTCTTTGGGCTCTTTGGTGGTGCTGCGGGTAGCCCGTCGACACACCACACGAGTGCAAAGAAAGCTTGATGCAAATTATACCCTGATATACTAGGGTGAGGAGAGACTTCGACCTCGTTGTCACTCGCTCGGTTGCCAGAAACAGACTGAACGCGATCGGCCGCTTGACTGGCACGGTCGCGTTTGTGTCGACAATTGCCGTAAGGCGGCGTTGTCAACGTGATAGCGTCTTCTATTTCTCTTCTCTGTGGTCTCTCTTTCTCTCTTACGCGACCTCGTCGATAGATGCGCGTGGCAATTTGGATTTGAAATCATAACCGACGCATCCCGAGGTCGCTGATATATTATTATTTTTTCTCCTTTTTTGCCTTGCTCACCGTTCCTCGGTGGCAAGGTAATCGGAGCAATGACCGACGAACTACGCGGTTAATATTCTAACGGCTTGAATTTAAACACCGAGCATAACCTGTAACTTCAAGCACATTCAGGAATCTAACCTGTAATTTAAAGTATCTATAAGAGAAAAGCATATAATTTCAATTGCATAACCGATCCTAAACAGTCATTTCAAGCGTCTACCCGAAACTAACATATAATTTCATGCATGCATCAGAAGCATACATATTGTTTTAAGGGGTAACACCACTGTAGAATTTCCAGAAAATAAATTTGTTTATTGTCTTAAAAAATACATTGAACCTTCTAAAATATGAGGCAAAAAGTCTAATCCCTAGAAAAAAATGTTTTGTATGGAATTCCGAGCTCCTCCTATAACGTCTCGGATGATCTGCAACGGCCTACCTACGCCAACTTGATGCCCGCTGTGAAATCCCCACTTTTCGAATTCGTAACCTCTTCAATATCTCCATAGATATCGATAGTGTATTGTTTAAGTGCAATTAGAAGCATTTCAAAACAAAAAGGTCTCGGTGGCAAAAGCAAATTATCTGGAAAATTAATTGATCAGTTGACAATTTATTATGGTTTAGCCATACGTTGTAATCCGAATAATATCGAAAAATTGAAAAGTGAAATCTGGACGACCTTATTTCATAAATTATCAACCGATAAGAATCATCTGCACGAGAAGTGTTCAGATTCTTGGTGCAATTGGAAGAAAGCGCAAGCGGCGGATTCATTAGATACCTTCCTTCACAAACTGCCACTTCCTCAGCAAATTCTTGAAACAATTAAACCGATTTATGACGAACTGAGCCACGAAGAACTATTAAACTGTTGCTTAGGAGGTTAAATGCAAAATAGCAACGAAAGTTTCTTTGCTACAATTTGGAATTTGGCTCCGAAATCGTATTCCAGCGGTAAAACAGTTCTGAATATAGCAATAGATATTTCTATGTCTGTTTTTAATGATGGTCTTACCGATATCCTGCCGATTATGAGGGTTTTGGAGATAAATATTGGTAACTAATCATATAATTTTTGCATGGAATCCGATGCTAACCGCCTAAATCGCGCTGAGCAGTCCCTATCAGATGCAACAAAAGAGACACGTTCCAACTTAAAATCGGCCAGGAAACAAAATGCGAAAGAGAATTTGAACTTTAAAGGGCAACTTTATGGTCCTGGGATAGTAGATTAATGGTAAAAATGATCTAAGAGTAGAATTTTTCATTCGTTCATGTCTATAACATGTTTCAAAACTTTAAACGCGTTTTTCCCGAAACATGATTCTTCAAAACGGCACGCATCAGAACTCAAACAATTTTCAATCTTTCGATTTAAAAATTTAATCACAACTTTAAAATAACTTTTCGCAGTGCATCACTTAGGGGATTTTTGATAAGTTAATTTAAACAATACTTATTAACAAATAACTGTCCTTTTTGGGTAAATATTTAACAATTTCAGTAAAATGCTCACCAATTGCACAAAAATCAATATTTCCAAATCCCCTACGTGATTTACTAGCTACACTCATGTAGATTAAGTGAATTTTTTTTTCTTCTTTCCAAGTTCAAATGGGCACCAGTTATACTCACCTTCATTTTATGAGCACCAGTTGTCCTCAGCTTCAACATGCCTCGAGAGAGTTGCTACAGTGTCGCCATTTCGTAATATTTTCATGTGACAATTTTTTGTAATGTACTAAAATATATACTCAACAATTATCCGAAATATTATTTCTCGGTCACCTTTTCTTCCGCCCCCAAAAAATGGTAAACAAAAACGTTTTATTTTAGTTCGTTACAGTGGTGTTACCCCTTAAGTATATGCCAGAACCTAACTTTTTTGTGGATGGGCAGATCGTGGGGGCATCTGACGTTTCGTCTGACGCAGGTGCTCGCCGGTCATGGGTGCTTTGGCGAGTACCTAAATCGGATCGGGAGGGAGGCGACACCGCAGTGTCATCACTGCGGAGAGGAGGAGGACTCGGCGCAGCACACACTCGAGGAGAGTCCCGCATGGTCGCGGGAACGCCGAGAACTCCGAGTCGCAATCGGGCCGGACCTCTCGCTGCCGGCAGTCGTCGAGGCGATGCTGGACAGCGAGTGGTGTTGGAGGGCGGTATCCTCCTTCTGTGAGCGAGTGATGCTCAAGAAAGAGGAGGCGGAGCGAGCTCGGGAGAGAGCCGCAGCTCCGTCAAGACGGGGACGGTGCCGTCGGCGTCATGGGCGCCGGCCAAGGGCACCGTAAAAGCCCGAATTCGGTGATGTTGCTTGGGCGCTCCCCACGGCGCCCGATGAAAGCAGCATCACCAGGGGAAGTGGCCGTCGCAGTTAGGAGGCTGCGACGCCATTGCACAGCTTCTCCTGATGTAGGTCGGCGCCGCGCGGTGGTTGCGCGGTGCTGATTCAGCCGCTGAGGAGGTTCTAGCCCCCGGCAGTGATGAGTCTTAATTGAGACGACGGCGAGGGGGACTACTGGAAGTGTTCTTTCAGAGTTCCCGGTGCTCTCCCAATTCGCTGAAGAAGGCCACCGTGGAGGTTTTAGCAGGTAGAAATCCTGCATAACCTCGCCCAGGGTTGTCAGGTATCTTTTCGAAGATTTCCTCCACGTAAAAAAAAAGAAAAAAAAGGAACTTAACTTTTAATTTCTAGTACCCACGCGAATCTAATCAATAGTTTCATATATCTATCACGAGTTAACCTATAGTTCCATATATCTTCCTCCACCCAATCCTTAATTTAACAAGCAAGCGTATAATTTGGAGCTACTATCCGCAGCTAAAGTGTAATTTCGATTACCTATCTACTCAAACCTAACCTATCTTAGCCCGAAGCTAACCAATAAATTCAAGTATCTACCATAACGAAACCTATAACATCAAGTGTATACCATAAGCTTACATATTATCTAGGTATCTACCAGAACTTAACCAGTAATTTCGCAAGTAAATGGACATTTATTTTGCTCTCATTAAATAACAAAATTATATTAATTTATTATGTATTCACCACTATTATATATAACCTTCTCCCATCTTCCTGGCAGTTTAGGAATTCCTCTCTTGTAAAATGTGATTGGTTTGGACTGGAAGAAAGTTTTGACAACCTGCCTGACCTGCTCTTCAGAATTGAAAGCTTTTCCATTTAAAAAGTTTTATAAAAAACTGAAAATGTGGTAGTCTGTTGGTGTAAGATCTGGGGAGTAGGGTGGATGTGGTAAAACAGACCATTCAAGCTGAAGAACATTTCTTAAGTCACCCTTGGTGTATGTGGTCGCGCATTGTCGTGTAAAAGAATGACGTATTTGCGATTGACGAGTGCAGGACGCTTTTCATGGAGTTTCTCTTACACTCTTTGCAATTGTTAAACGTATCCATCTGCAGTAATCGTTAAATTTGACTTCAGCAACTCGTGGTAAATTATTTCTTGACAATCCCACCATATACACAATAAAATCTTTTGCCATAGATATTTAATTTCGGATCTGAAAGGGGTGATTGATCCTTATCAAGCCACTGTCTTTTGTGGACTGTATCCACATAGGTAACCCAAAGGGCGGGGGGGGGGGAATTTTATCTTAATTTAAGTATTGTGCCGTGACAAAAAGGGTAATTATAAGGTAAATTAAAATATTTTTTAAGTAATATTTTTCAATAATGGTGAAATAATATTTATTATTCATTCCCATAATTCAACGTAGTACATAACAGTAATATTGCGCGTATTGTCTATTTATTACAAACATCATAACAAATATCCTTCCAAAGCGTACGTCAATAATTCTCAATCTACAAGCGATTCGTGATCTACATAATTTTACGGACAACGTTAGTCAGTGGGTTATATTGAACGACGCGATCGTGCAAGATGAGGCAATAAGCGGTAGTATTTGGCGGTATATCCTCTTTGCACTCAAACTCTATTCTCACGCCCACGGTGACATTTCTTACGGATTCCTTTTGTCGCGAACAATCGATGATTGCGAGAGGTCCACAATGTAGAAATGTTGCCATGGATAGGAACGATCCATCGCGATCGCATCCGCAATAAGATTTGCGAAAACGGGCAAACATGTCGAATAAGAGCGCGTATTTATTTTTATCAAACTCCAAATTCATATCGTAGTGATAAAATTCCGAGTTCAGATAGAGTTTAACATTGGATAATTTGCAATGGTCGAATAATGTGACATCTTTCGACACGGTATTTTCTGCCAGTCTGCAGAGCAAAGATCACATATCGCGGCTTCTCCAGCTGAGAGGCTGTCTTCACGGTCCACGAAAGCTTGGTCGTGCTATGCAACAGATGAAATTCGTACAAATGCCAAGAACGAAAACTCATATTTAAGAATCGCCCACTCTCTAATTCTCGCAGCAGTGTCAATTTATTGACCTCGTTCAATAGCACATGCGGCATACGCCATTGTAATTCGAATAATTCAATCGAAACATCCGCCGATTGGTCAAATCCGTATACGCAATTATTATCATTTCGAGAGCGTATCAGAATCAACTCGTGACGAGCGTTGATCACAACGCCCTTAAAATCTTCACAAAATCCTAGCAGCATATTGAGCGGTACGCAAGTGTTGAAGTAGCCTTCGGCAAAATTGTGAGTTAAATCCCATCCAGCCTTTTTCAGCACCATACCTCTATCCCATGCTAGAGAAATATAATTTCTGGTCGCTGAAGTTATTCCAACGTTTCTGTCGCATTCGATTTCTACACCATCGGGTTCTTATCGAATTTCATCGAATATGAACGCAGCGCAATTGTTGTCCAATACCAGCCGCGTATCTTCTTCTTGTAACTTGTACACCGTTGATTTTCCCTCGGTGCATAGACAGCTTTCACGTGGTAACATGTACAAACCCTGATGTTGTATAAGTATTCGTGTTTCATCGCTATACCCCAGCGACAAGTTGAAGTACGGATTATACGTATGAGTCTCAATCCTGATGATACGATCGTCAAAGATCGGCTCACCTCCAATATTCAAAATATCAGGCATTGTTTTTTTTCACGGAGTTTGTACAATAAATCCCAACGATCTCAAAAATTCTCGATTCACGGCGCTAAGCTTTTTTTTTAACGCAACCGGGTACTCATTTACCGTCACCCGATACCGCTATAGCCGATCGTTGTCTCGCGAAAATATCGTCCGTCGTAAATGCATTGTCTCTCGCGCACCTCGTATCGTTCATCACGAGCGTATCATATACCATATATGCACACCAACACGCGCGTTTTATCGCCGTCGTCGCCGTATGTGCAATCTAACGGTTATCTTTTCTCCTTGAAAATCGAGCTTTCGTCCGCCTTAATCTATAATGTGTATCGTTAGGCCACTAATGCTCTGCGCGATGATCGGCAGATAGATGATCTGTGGCGGTGTTTCCGGTATTTTATATCCCGGCGGCACACTCGGCGAAAACTCGTGTATCATGTGCACGCACTTATCGTTGCTGTATGCACCAGCGAACACGTTGCATTCTAACCGAATAATATTTGCACCGATGATGTTAATTGATCCAACCGATTTGTGCCACTGTCTCAGCTGCAACACACGATTGGACGAAAATCCCAGTAATAATCCTATATTATCGGGCTTGCAGAAGTTTATTCGATAAGCGTTCTTGATTTCAATCTCGTGTTACTGTTAGTAGGAATCACTAGCGGATATTCGTTCGCATCATCATTTTCATCCTTATCATCGTCATAATCATCGTCATCATCATCGATAATGTCGATTTTCTTCTTTTCCGCCACATTGTTGGGAAATTTTCGTAAAATCTCACGTTTCAGATACTCGTCTATCGCACGCAGTTCGTACGAACCCTCGGGAATGACAATCATTGCATCATCTTTGTCGAAGTAAAATTTATTATTCCACGAATTCACATTCGGTATCGGATAGTCAGTTCCAAAGTCTGTTAGACCCAGTTCATAATCGTCATCGCTCAAATCCATGGCTGACAAGTAGCTTACCGCTAAGGCGCTACTCTTACTCGTCAACGTAAATGGCAGTGACATGTTTTGAAACAGTCGCAAGAAATACTGACTTTCGATGGTGGAACAACAGAATTTAAATGGAAATGTATCGTCGACCGTTCGGAGAAATCATAAACATAGTTGTCCGCAATTGCTCTGGTCGCATCTCTGATAAGACGTACGATTGTATTGGATTTTTATCGGATTCTTTTCGAGATATTGCATCAATCCTTGCGGCTGGCGAAGATTTCCAAAACTATCGAAGTACACAGCGCGATCTCCCCTCCGCATACGCTACCCAATGATTACCGGGACCGTCGGAGTCATCCAAATTGACGATCCCGCTTTCATTTCGTCGGATGCCGTCTGTTTGGAGTCTACGTAAATTAATATTCGCGTTCGGATTCCCGGACTCCAAACAGCTCGGAAAGAGGAAGAGGTTAAGAATATTATACAATATTTCTTTTCGCCGCTCGTGGAACGAGCGGCCGTATATTGTTACAAAAAGATTATGAAAGGTGAGCGAGAGAGAGAGAGAGAGAGAGGTGGCTCGGAAAAACTCCTCGGCTGTGCCTTCTCCCGGTGGCCTCCTCGATGGTCCTGGAACAAAAGCGCTCGCTATAGCTCTGACGTCACGAGCTCCGTGTACGATCAGCTGGCCGAATTACGTCACGCACGATTGCCGTCGGCTCGTGGTGACAACTGCCTTTTGCTTGCGCGTCGAAGTGGACTGTATTTTTTAGACGAGAGCGACAAACCAAGAGGAGTCTACTCGACGTCTTCAGATAATACCGGAATCGACCCCAAAGGGTGGATGTTGTAAGGCTCCTCCCTTGGTGCACCCGATTCGGCCTTGAACTCCCTCACCTACACAACCTCAATGGGTGCTGACGCCAGGTGTGAATGCACCGTGAGCGCGTGAGCAGACAAGAGGATCCTGCAGACCGCTTGGATCCTCTCCTGTCTTTGGAAACGGTCTCACGGGATAGCACGGTTAGTCCAGCGGCAGATGAGGGCGACGAAAGTGGTAGGCGACTGACGCTGTGAATCAGTGAGCAGCCAAGAACTATGTTCTCCTGTCTTGTACCTGATTCACAGAGCAACCTTCCCTGCAATCGACGATCGGGCCGAGAAGCAGGACGCTAAAGCCTGGTTTCTTGGTGGAAGCAAGGTTGGAAAACCCTAAAGTCACTTCAAAGGACAGTGGAGTGCGAAGGGAGTCGACCCATGTTGGCCACGTGGATATTCCGGTTACTGGCGTTACTCTTCGTCCGTAGGATTCTGCTCGTTCTGCGGCACGAATTGGATCGCCGAAGTCGCTCGCTCGAGGTCCTGTGCTGCAAGAGTGCAAGTGGTTTGAGGGGATTCGACTCCAGGTCAAACCTCCAAAGAAAATAGGACCGAATGTGGTCATTTTTAATGTGCCGAATGTGATGACCAATAACGGGTCCCTGAGTGAGTCGTAACTTATGAATTTGAAAGTAGCTGGTGTGAATGAAAATGAGTATAAGGAGTGTGAGCGTGTGGTGAGTCGTGTGAATACTAAGGGAATGGATGTAGGGTATGTACGAGATGAATGCGTGACGTCTTACTGAACGAGGGACACTCATGTGTAAAGTGGAGGTATTGTAAACTGATAGATTATGTAGATGTGTCTGCATTAAGTGTTTTAAGTAGCGGTTGTGTGAGAAGTGTGGTGAGCCTGGGCATTTGAGAGAGAAGTGCAAGACTGAATGCGTGTGCAGAAACTACAAAATGAAAGGAAAAAAGGTAGACCATTCGGTTATGTCCGTGGAATGTCCGGAATACGTTGGACTGCTTGAGAGAGAGAGAAAGCGTATTAGTCATTAATAATGCGCGCTTGTGTATGATTCAATGCAACTGTCAGAAAGCGTACGCCGTGTGGTGTAATATGGGTGTGGTAATGAATGGGAAATGTATGACTGTAGCTCTGTTGCAGGAACTGCATGTTGTGAATGGATGAGTGCGTGGTCTACCGATCGAGCGGTGGGTGTACGTATGCCAGAATGAACCAGCCAGAGCTGCGGTAGTTGTGCGAGGGATAAGTGTGGAATCGATGTGTGTGAGAGCGTACACAAGTGTATATGGTGTGTGTGCGCATGGCTGAACGGGAATTTCGGCGATCCGTATGTAGTGTCAATGTACTATAGGTAAAATATTGATCTGTACCTGGCGTACATGGAGAAAGTGTTAGAGTTTCTAAGGTGTAAACAGGTAATATTTGGTATGGATGCGAATGCGGCCTCCTCCTTGTGGTTTTGCAAGGGAGGTGGTCGCAGCACTTTGAATGAAATACGTGGGAGAGTGATAGAGAAATGGAATTTGCAGACAGGAATGGTCGTTTTGAATGAACCGAGTGAATATTATTCGTTCTCAGGAATGAATGAGCAGAGTGACACTGATGTCACTCTGGTGAATGGGGTGCTGGCTGGGTGCCAATATGAATGGATGACTAAGAACTACTTGGGTATAAGTGACCACAGTGTGACCCTTATACGTATGATCTTGAGAATGCGTGATGAGAGCGACTATAATGCGTGCAAGAGGTGGGTGAGCAGAGGTGCTGCTGGGAGGAGTATTTGAATGACTTGAAGGAGTGCGCAATGCAGTATAGAATGGATGTGATGGACGAGAATAACGTGGAACGGATGCTTGATACAGTGATGAAGTGTATCAAGGAGGCGAATGGGAGGAGACTGATAGATAGCAAACACTGGCGTGATAGGACGATTGTGTGGTTGACGAGTGAATTCTAGCGGATGAAAAAGAGGGTGCGTAAACGTAGAGATGTGTATCAGAGTGCAAGAAAGAAAGGAAGCAATAATGCGAGAGTGTGGCTGGCGTAGTATAAAGCACTGCTGATTGAACAGAATAGCGAGTTGAGAAGGAGTGACTAATTCGTCAGTGAGTCTGCTAGCCTGGATCCATGGGGTCCCGTGTATAGATTGTGTCATGGTAAGACTAGGAGAGAGCGTTTGTGTGAGTTCAATGTTGATGGTGTGATTTCTTCCGCGTGGAATGAGTGTGCTAGTGTATTGATGGAACGGTTCTTCCTAGCTGCAAATATTACTGACAATGGTGATGAACGTATGTAGGTAAGTGAGATGAATGGTGGTAGATGTTTCGAATGGGAGGAAGTGAATAAGGCCATAAAGAAGGCGAAACTGGGTAAGGCACCTGGCCTAGACGGAGTGACTGCTAATGTGATGCTTGCGATCTGGAAGGCCATTCCTGGGTGGCTGATGGGACTTTAAGATGCGTGACTGTAGGCAGAGTGTTTACCTGTAGCATGGAAGAGAGCGTGCGTGGTTGTTCTGCTGAAGTCACCGCACAGTCCGCGATCGAAATCCTCAACCTATAAACCCATAAGTCTGCTGTCCGTGCTGGGCAAAACGTTGGAGAGAATAACGGTGAATAGAGTTGAGCATAGAGTAAATGCGAGTATGAATGATGCACTGCATGGATTTTAAGCGGGCCGATCGACGGAGAATGCGTGGTTACGCGTGAAGGAGTATATATAACATATAAAATTTCGGCGCATTTCATGGTGCGCAACCGATTCCGTTTTCAAACAGCCTGCGTACAAAGAATTCACGGATATGTAGACACGACGAAATTGTTAAATTAATTGAAGGAAAGGTGTCACGTAAGTCAACTGTATTCCTAAAACCAACAATAAATGTTACAGGCGCACATAAAAATCCGCATTTGGTAGTTAGTTTGGACGTAATAGTCCGCTGTGAGAATAAAGATAACATGAAGAGGGCTTATCAAGAAAAACTATACAAATACCAGGAAAGCGCTGAATATATAAAAATAAGAACTATGAACAGAATTGCTAATGTACTACCGATAGTGCTTCGTTATCGATGGGCTATGCCCACAAATACGAAAGAAAACTTAAAAGCCCCAGGATTAAGCCAAAGCGACATGAAAACTGTCGCGATAATCACACTCCGATCGCCAATAAAAGTGGCTAACGGATTTTTGGACCACGATTACATTGCGTGATCGTTTATATAAGTTATTCACTTATTTATTATTTTAACTTAAGACTGCCTATGGCGAAATGCAAGTGTCTTAAACTATTGACCAGGCACATGATGCTAGAGCTTACGTATTGTTAACGATAGCACGAATAGACGAGGTGTGTGGCCAATAAATTTGTACAAGTGTTGACGGCCATATAAGCGAACAAATTTTACAAATTTTACATACAGACTGAGCTGAAAGGCCAAAACAAAGTTTTAAAGACTAAAGTCATGCTACTTGACGCAACCAAGTAGGTCAAGTACTAATAAGACAATGCAGCTACCAGCTGAAATAATAATAAACCCGTCCCTGCCTTTTACACCGGGCGGAGCGAGTCCTACCGTACTATTGTATGGTGGGGAGCGGGGCGGATTCATCGCATGTTGAATCCGGGACAACACCTCCGCGTGGTATTCCCTGGACACACACTTCGGTGCGTGACCAAGTTCGCCTCCCGACAGGGTTCCCGATACTAATTTTTCCAAACATGTAGGCAGACCCCGTGGCAGTGGAACGAAGCAGGGATCTCAACAAGATATTTGTGGTTGATTATTTTTATTGTTATTATCCCACGAGGAAGTTTTATCAACGGAAGTCCACCGTTCTCCCCCCCAGAAGAACGGTACAGATTTTAGCCAAATGCCTCGTTATCTAATCAGTGACGCGCATGAATGGATTAACGAGACTTCCTCTGTGCTGATCTACAGGGACGGAAATCTTATAGAATGGAAAACCATGGTGAGAAATCCAGAGCCAACCAATGCTCAATGAGCAAGTTGGCTCAAGAAGGAATAACCAGCTATTGATTGCAAAATAGCAGTCAAACAATAGAACCGAGCCAGCCACGAGCGGGAGCTCGCTAGCTGCATAACTCAGACGGAAACGATTATGATGATGTTCCTATCTATTTTTCAGCGAAACCACAGCCAGGGGAACAGGCTTGGAAAAATAAACGGGGAAAGAAGACCCTGTTGAGCTTGACTCTAGTTTCGCATTATAAGGAGACATGAGAGGTATAGCATTAGTGGGAGATGGTAACATCGCCGGTGAAATACCACTACCTTCATCGTTTCTTTACTTACTCGATTAGGCGGAGCGCGTGCGCCAGTATTTCGACCCGATTGTCACGGTGTTCTAGAGCCAAGCGTGTAAGAGTGGCGTGAGGCCTTGCCGGCCGATCGCCAAAAATCGTCCCACGTAAACCGATTCGAGGATACTGCCAGGCGGGCAGTTTGACTGGGGCGGTACATCTGTCAAAGAATAACGCAGATGTCCTGAGGCCAATACAACGAGGACGGAAACCTCGCGTAGAGCAAAAGGACTTCTTCTTCACCGTCGGTTGGAACTGGTGTCCTGAATATAACTCGTTTTGCTACTGATTTTCATTGCAGCATATTTTCATACAAAGTTTTTTGGATGGACAACTGCAACCAACAATTTTGTATAACGTACAAATTGTAATCAGTCCAAACGATGTCCAACCGAAGTATATTAATATGCTATACACTGTTACATAAGGTTGCTTATCTTGAACATTGCGGTATTACAATTCGGATTAAAATCGATTTTGTCACTGGTATGATTAATGGGTTGTGTTAATTTATGATAGAGATAAAATACAGGGTCTGAGATCGAAGGACGGGGAAAATATAAAACAAAAGAACAGCGCCGTGTTGCCGCACATGTTTTGGCACTGGGCAGTTTCCCCAGGCTCGTTTAAGAGAATAGATGTAGAATATGTGATAGCTATTAGTAATGAACTAATGATTAGCATTAATAATAGAGAGTGTGTTTTATTGTTATTATTATTATTATTATTCTTGAAACTCTCAGAGGATTTCCTCTCTGGTCCGTAACCAGCATGAACGGGCTGTACCAAGTGCTGGTGTTTTTTATTGCGGGAATTTTTAATATTGTGTCTCTGTTAAGTATGGCTACATTTCGGATATGTGAGTGTATGTGTGTTGGCAGTTGCGGTATTTGTAGATTCCGTATGAATTTTTTTGAGATGATGCCTGTTCCTTATTCTTGTTGGAGAACCTTCCTGACTATTGTTGTGGTTTTTAATATTACTGCTTTTTGTATTTCTGTGTGTAGTTGTGGGTGTAATCCTATTGCTGTTAGGTTTTGTAGGAATCTTTTTGATGTAATACCTGTTGTAGATATAGCGATGGGTACTATTGTGACTGTATCTTGGTTCCATAGTTTCTTTATTTCGGTTGCCAGTGGAGTGTATTTCACGATTTTTCCTTGTTCTTTTTCTGTTAAGTTCATGTCGTTTGGTATTGTAATGTCTGTTAAGTAGGTTTTCTTTCTAGTTTTGTCGGTTAGTGTTATGTCTGGTCTATTACATGCAATTGTTTTGTCTGTGTGTAGTGTAATATCCCAAAGTAGCTTGTGGTTTGGGTTTTCAAGTATGTTCTCGGGTACGTATTTGTAATATGGTACGTGGGTTTTTGTTAATTTGTAGCGTATTGCAAGTTCTTGGTGTATGATTTTTGCTATTGTATTGTGTCGGTCTATATAGTCTGTTCCGGCGAGCAATTTACATGCCCCGGTGAAGTGTTCTATTGTTTCTTTTGCTTGGTGACAGTTTCTGCAGGTGTCTGTGTTGATGTTCTCTTTTATTATATACTTTCTATAGTTTGACGTTGTCTTGTATTGCCATCATGAAACCTGTTTCTGGGAAAAGTTGCCCTTTTTCTAGCCACTTATATGACAATTGTTTATCTATGTTTTGGTTTTGCATAGTGTTGTAGTGTTTTCCGTGTAGTACTTTCCTTGCCCATTTTTCTTTTTTCTCTTCTATTATGTCTGTGTGGATGTTTTCTTGTGGGTTTTCCTGTTGTAGGTCAAGTGGTGTGTATTGTTTGCTGCTTTTACTATTGCACGATGGAGTGGTGTGTTTCTATTATGAAAGTAGCTTTTGAGGTTTAGTATTTATTGAGTGTATTTGATAATGGGTTGATGCACATGCAGAACCAAAGGGCACTAAGCGAATCCCCTTGAAATATTCCTCTCTGTATTTTGATTTCGTTAGTTTCCATGTGTGTCTGATTTGTCGTTATGTGTATTTTTGTTCTCCATGTTTTCATGACTGTTGATAGGAAATTTTCTATGAGTTGATCTATTTTGTACATTTGTATAACTTTACGTAGCCAGCTGTGTGGTATGGAATCGAATGCTTTTTTGTAGTCTATGCAGCATGTGATTAAATTTCGTTGCTGTTTTTCTGCTTGTTTCATAAGGATGCTGTCTATTATAAGTTGTTCCTTACATCCTTGGCTGTTTTTACTGCACCCTTTTTGTTCTTCTGTGAGTATGTTGTGTTGTGTGAGATGATTGTCTATTTTTCGTGTGATTATCGCGGTAATTATCTTGTATAGTGTAGGTAGGCGTGTGATCGGTCTGTAGTTGGCTGGATTCTGTGTTTCATTGTTTTTTGGTTTGATATATGGTCTTCCTTCTGTTAAAAATCGTGGTAGTTGCTCGGGTTCTAGGATGATTTTGTTGATTTGTTTTGTTATGTATTCATGTAGTGTTGTGAATTTTTTGTACCAAAAAATATGAATATGATCAATTCCTGGTGTTTTCCAGCTGTGTGTTTTTTTTATAGCCTGTTTCAGTTCGTCGATTGTAACTGTGTGGTCGATTTGTTGTGGTATATTTTTGTATTCTTCTTCTTCTATGTTGGCCCATGTAGCCATGTGATTGTGTGATTTGGGTCCTGACCATATGTTTTCCCAGTAGTCTTCAATATCTGCAGTGCTTGGTGATACATGTTGTGTTCGTTCTTTTTTTTACTGAGTTGTTGGTAGAACTTCTTTTCATTTCTATTGAACTGTATGTTTTGTATCCTCCTTTTGTTTGACTTTTTGTATCTTCTTAATCTTGTGATGTATACTGCTAATTTTTATTTTAGCGTGTCTAGTATTTCGGTTGGTGTTTTTTAGTTATTATGCATGGTCTGTTGCATGTGCTGTTGAATTCGTTTTGAGTGATTTCCTTTTGTGAATTGTGTTAATCTCCCTATTTGTTTCCTTAGGTTATCTATTTTCTTTTCTAATCTGGTTTGCCATTCGGGTTTATGTTTAATGCTGCCTTCATTGTGGGTTTTATGGTCTCTTATTTCTTGTTTGCTGTGTTTTATGGTAGTTATGGCACCGATGTAGATTAGTAGGTGTATATCTTGAAGTGTGTGTGATTGGTTTAGATGGTTTGCAAGTGTATTATTGATTGTATTTAGCATATAGTTTGTGTTTTTGTTGTATATTAGTTTTGGTAACGGTGGTCTGTTGCCTAGGTTTGTTCCTTGCCATTTAGTAATGTTTGCTTGCATTTCACAGTCTATTTCTCCTTCTTTTATATTTATAGTTGCTGTATGTTGTGGTGGTGTTGGTTGTTGTGACTGAGGCTGTTGCGTTGTTGGCAGTTGTGATGTTTGCACTGTATTTGGGTTCAGGTTTTGATTTTGTGGAAGCGTTTGTGTCGTATTGTTTATTGTTGTGTCTTCATGTTGTCGGCTGTTGTTATTATAGTCTGTGTTCAGTTCTTCTGCGATTTCTTCTTTTATTGTTTGTATTTCATATGGGGTGAATCTGTTATTCCTGCTGATGACTCTTTTCTGATCTATGAGCATTTGTTGTGTTACTGTTTCTTTGTATTGTGGATAATGTTCCGTAAAGAGTGTGTGCAGCTCCGATCTGTAGCCTGTTCCTATTGTTTCAAATTTTGAAGCTTTGTAGTAGCAACGCATGACGGCTATATTCATATCGCGTGTCCATGTCATGCGTTGCCGTGATAGACCAGCCATAGTGGTTAGCGGCTGTTCCGATATAGCATCTCTGGCTGGGTTCGTATTTTTGTTTTCGGCTGTTGCGATTTCGGAAATCCCGACATATTCCCGCCGGTTCAGCAGTTTTCCCCTCAGGGGCTGCGGTTGACCTTGGTTGACCGTAGTACGGGCTTGACGGACCTGAGGTGCCGGTGCATTGGCGTACCAAGGCCATTGAGTGCAAGCTCCTATTGGGTAGCTGGTTTCTGTGAAAGTTACCATTGAGTATGACCAGTATGACCTTAACACTGGTACCACGGGTGGTTGACTTGTTAGCCCAGGGCTCGGTGTCCCTCCTAGTCAACCAATTGGTGTTGGCCTCGTGGTGGCAGATGGTGCAGCCCATATTGCAGGGTTAGAGGTGTTTGAAAGCCTCGACAGGTGAGCTGCGTCATCCCAGCTCGGGCGCCAGCCTCTAGAGCTGGAAGGGTTTAAGAAAGGCCCGCCCTCACCAGGGGTTCCGTCAACCTTGCTCTTTCGGATGACATGGTAGCAATCGCGCGGTGTCACGTGGCTTGCGCGTGGGTTGAGCGTATCTCAACCCCGCGCACATGGAGACCGTGTGGATAAGGTCTCTGACCAGGTGCCGCACGTTAAATCACTACAACGTTCTGCACCCACAGGTACATTAAAGAAATTCAAGAGGTAAGTCAATTCATTCCGAAACTTTACGATTATTCCCATGAAACAAACGAATCAATATATAATAGGCCCGCAAAATGAAATAGACGTAACAGATTATAACGATCAGTCGACCAATATTATTGTCAAAACACAAACAATGTATTTTAACTTATAATAATGATGTAATATAAATTGTAGCAACCTCGTGAAATTTAACTAAAATAGTATCTCATCATATAATGCAACTAAAATCTTAAAACTCCGACATTTAATTAGTACATAACATTTTGCCAACCATACCATGAATTGTCCCAAATTTCAACAATTACAATATTATCCTCGATTTATTGAATACACAAATTGATAATATTAAAAACTCACAACGAATCAAATGAACTAAAGAAATAGCGTATAGCATACTAATATAGTTAGGTTGGACATTGCTTGGACAGATTACAATCTATACGCTATACAAAATTGGTGGTTTCAGCTGCCTATCCAAGCAACTTTGTATCAAAATATGCTGCAACGAAAATCAGAAGCAAAACGAGTTACATTCAGGACACCAGTTCCAACCGAGGTGAACAAGCACCAGCAATCACCTACAGCATCAATAACACTGTGGAACAAATTTAAACTTTTTTTCTGTTTTGCAAATGTATTTGGTGATAGTTGTAGGGCTAAACTACCCAAACAAGAATCCGGAAGTAGAATTGCTCTATCACCCTCAGTTTTCAAAAAACACGAATTTTTGTAAAAAAAAGTACATGTTGTGCAAAAATGAGGTATCGCGTCGAAACTAAAAACGTTAGACAGATCTAACTATGCTCAAAAGATAGAGGAAAGATTCTTGAATACGCGTGTATGAACAGTTATAATTTTTTAAGCTTTTACTTAGTTGTAAATAACAGTCAAAGTTTAAAAAAGCGCAAAAATTCGTATTTTTCTGATATTTTCCCCGATCTTTTCACATATTTACGAATAGTTCGATGTCTAGCATAAAAATACTACATAGCATCGGATTCTGTAGACTTTTCTGAAGTAGAAGCCATGCAACAGAAATGGTAAAGCGGTTTCGAAGTCGAACAGTTCGAGGAAAGATTCGTCGACAACGCAGATACGACATATTGCCGCCATGCGGCCCATCGCTCGCTTGTCTCCCGAGCCGCTGCTGCAGCAGTGCCGTAGCTACGCGTATGCAGTTGTCTCACCGAACAAATAGTACACTAGTTCAATTATTTTCTGTGCGTAATGTTAAATTTTTTTCTAAGATTCTACTAAATTCTGATAAATATTAATACATTCTTAATAGTAACTACCAAATTATGAGAATACTTTTTAATATACTTCGGTTAACAAAAATTTCAACAAAAATATTGGTTTGATTAAAAACATGTTCATTTGTAAAAGAATTTGAGGTATATAGAGTTAAAAATTACCAATAATATTTCCGATGCCAACGAGTCTAAAAAGGTTTCCTGTTTGCTTGTCGCTTATACTTTGCTTGTTAGAGTAGCGTTAAGAAATTATGATGAAAGGTTCGTCTTTTCCTATTCGCGATTCTGGGGTAAGTGGCGTGGGGTTCATCACAGTCCGCTTTCCAGAAGACTACATAGCCTTGCCGATTCCGTGGCGAGATCCTACAGGACAGAGGTCCTTTCTTTTTTTCGACGCAACGTCAGGTTTCCCGCTATGTTTAGGCTTTCTCACAACTAATATAAACGACACATCCCTTAGCGTCCAATGGCTGCACGTCTTCGGGGCGCCAGTCGTTAAGTGGCATCTTGGGGTTGCATTCATACTTTGTAACATGCTTTCTCACCAGACACACCGGATTCCCAGTCATAAACCGTTCACTAGCCTAAATTACGGTATAGGCACTTTCAGCGACCGCCCAAAATGCGCTGTTGCTAACATGCTTGTTTATTGTCCACTAGATTCTTAAGTTTTGCGTTTGGTTTCTATATGCCGTGTTCGTTTCGAGCTCAGTTCTATCTTTGAAATCATTGGAGTCAGTCGCGTGAAGTAATTCAAAATTTTGCTCTGCATAAGACGAATCGTGTGCTACGAATAATACAGTTTATATTATATAGTTTGTAGTGTACATGTTTTATATTTTAGAGTGTTAAGTTTACGTGTATATATATTTGCAAAATAGTGTTTATATAAGTTATAACATAGTTTCATAACATAGTGTTGTGTATAAATTAGTTTATTATATATAGTATTACATAATTGAATATGTCGGGAAAGCGTATAAATGATCCAAACTCTTTTTGTTATGTCTGTGGGGAGATCATTTTAAAGTCAGCACGACGAAATATAACAGCTTCAATTGAATGTGCTTATGAACAATATTTTAAATGCAAAATTGGTGATCAGGATAAGCATTGGGCCCCGCATGTTTGTTGCTCACGCTGTGCCACTGTACTTCTGCCTTGGAAAAATGGACATAGAAAAAGTATGCCGTTTGCAATTCCGATGATATGGCAAGAGCCAGTTAATCATACCACAGATTGCTATTTTTGTGCATGCAGTATAAGCGGCTTCAATAAAAAAGGGAAACAAAAAATCGATTATCCTTATGTACCATCTGCCATCCACCCAATTGCACATTGTGAAGATTTACCTGTGCCGATAGCACCATCAATGAAATCTAGGACATCGCAGGATATTATAGAAGTGCAAATTAAAGAAATAGGATATCAACATGAAGAAAACGAAGTAAAAGATAGAGAATATTTTGAGGAATCTACATCAAAAGAACCCCATTTAATTACAGAATCCGATTTAAATGATTTAGTACGGGATTTAAATTTATCAAAAAAACATGCAGAGCTTTTAGGATCACGATTACAGCAGTGGAATTTACTCGACCCAGCACTATGCATCACACATTTCAGAACTCGACAGCATGAAATATGTCAATTTTTTTGTATATATGAAGAACTTTGTGTATGCAATGATATAGATGGCTTACTGAATATCTTGGGATTCAAGCATAACCCACAAGAATGGAGACTATTCATCGATTCATCTAAAAGTAGTTTGAAAGCAGTATTATTAAACATTGGGAACGTATAGCCTTCTGTTCCAATAGGATATTCAAGAAAAATGAAAGAATCATACGAATCACTAAAAACAGTTCTAAACAAAATTCAATATAAAAAACATGTTAAAAAAAGTACGTTTTGAAACGAGGTTCGGGCGACATCGCACATAGCGACGCCCCTGGATTCGCGACCTCTGAGTTCATCGTTATTAAGAGTAATAATAATCGGGTAATTTCTAACGATAAATTCGGTAAACATCACCTTGGCCTTGGCTATTATAGCTCGAGGACACCGAGCCGCAAGGACAAGAGAAAAAGGTGTTTATAGGGTATCTAACGCCTGTTGCCCGATTAATCGAAATTACTAATAACGATCCGAGAAAGGGCGTTTCCAAATGAGTGAGAGAGAGGAAAAAGTTCCTTCCGCGAGGTATATAAACCGTGCGCGAGCGGAAGAACAAGCTTTTTGAAAAAGTTTCAGGCGTCTAAAGTTTTAAACTCTTACACTTCAGCGAATCGGTCAGATATTCCCGTACAGCTTTAACGTCATTTTGCGTCGTGGATTCGGGAATTGTTTGAATCGATTCGAGTCACGGGGTTACCGTTAAGTGGTCGTGCGGTAGGTTCATTTTATACGCTTTTGTACGCGGAAACACGCGCATCGACCAACGTGCGGAAGAGCTTTAAACTTGGACGCGGAAATCGTCGATTGTAGATTCTTGCGTTTCGCATTCCGCAGCTCCGTGACGTCGGTGGGCACACATAAGTTTCTTATGGCCCACCGACAAAAGCACCTGAATTCCTCTGGATAAAGAGGAAAGAACAGTCGATGATCTCCGATTTTCGGAGCTCGACCAAGGCGGTAATAATCAACTATTCTGTCCCGTGCATCTCTGCTGTCCTTACCCTTTGTGAAGCATTAGGGGATGCACGCCCACAGAATGGCGTACGTCTATCTTAAAATCCTGCCCACGAACAGCAGGTGTATTCTAGTGGAGGATTTCTCCTGCTCCCGTGCATCATGTGAAGATGGAATTCACGCACGGGGGTCTTGAAAAAGTCACAGAATACGCTCGATCTGTGGATCGAAGCAACGGTCGTTCCTTTCCAGCTGCAAGGGCTATGATGCAATAGCTACGCCTGTCGCAGTGTAGGCCCGGCGGTGCATGCACCAATAATGTAGAAACAACGCAAAGAGGCCCCAGCGGCTATGTGATTGCTACACTGGAGGCACTCTGCAGTTTCTGCAGGTCCATGCGGCCAGCCAATATGGGACTACGCATTGCGTGTGTCCTTACAACACACACGCAAGGGGAACGAACGGAAGAAGACGTTGTGTGTATTGCGACAGAATCGTCTATTTCATAGACGAGTCGAATACACACATAAGAGAGTAGATCCTCGCCACCGAGACGTGGTCGGAACACACAGACACGTCGGATCTATATGTGTTGTAGCGTTTCGATGCTCAACACTTAATCTCTTAACGAGATTTATTATCGGCAAAGGGAGTCGTCGCGATATGGTATATCGCCGTGTAATAAGACGACTCGGACTTTAGAAAAAACAGTCAACTAATAATAATAACTAAAATACAGTCCACATTGTTCTCAGGTGAAAAAACCTGAACAGAGGCCCGCCAGAAGACCAGAGGCCAGGTCAACCCCGAAAAGACCAGAGGCCAGGTCAACCCCGAACAGACCAGGACCAAGGGGACCCACCACAAAAATCGCAACGTCTAACTTTGTACCAGAAAAAATAAACGGTTTCATAACCACAAAAAGTACACTTCAGCGTTGACCTTATAGACCCTTTGTCGATTCCACTCTTCCTCTAAAGGCTCAGCATAGACTGGGAATTTTAATATAAAATTCTCAGGTCTGTAGTTTTTTAAACAAAACATAATTGGCATGTTTGTGGAGACTTAAAAGTTATCGCACTGCTACTCGGATTGCAAACAGGATATACTAAATATTGTTGTTTTTTGTGCGAATGGGATAGCCGAGCAAAGAAACAGCATTATATTAAAAAACATTGGCTACCAAGAAAACAATTAATACCAGGAGAGAAAAATATACAACAGACAAATTTAATCGATCCGAAAAAGGTATTTTTACCGCCGCTTAACATAAAATAAGGAATTATGAACAACTTTGTTAAAGCAATGAACAAATCTGGACCGGGCTTTGAATATTTGAAGACAAAATTTCCGTCATTATTAGATGCAAAAATAAAGGAAGGAATATTTATAGGGCCACAAATTAAACAGTTAATGCACGATGAAAATTTTACAGAAAAATTAAATAATTTAGAAAAAGCGGTGTGGCTCGCATTCAAGAAAACGACCCAGTGTTTCCTCGGCAAACAGAAGTCGAAAAACTATGTTGCAATAATAAATGACCTGATAGCAGAATGTAAAGAATTCGGCTGCAATATGTCGTTAAAGATACATTTTCTAGACTCTCATTTAGATTTTTTCCCTGAAAATCTCGGTGCTGTAAGTGATGAACATGTTGAGAGGCTCCATCAAGATATATCCACGATGGAAAAACGTTATCAAGGAAAGAACATTAAGACAATGCTCGCGGATTACTGTTGGAACCTCATAGTGGATGACAAAGAAGCAAAGCATAAGCGACAAGCAAACAGGAAACATTTTTAGATTCGTTGGCATCTTGTTACAGGTAATTTTTAACTCTATATATCTCAAATTCCCGGATACAACTGAACATGTTTTTAATCAAACCAATATTTTTGTTGAAATTTTTGTTAACCGAAGTATATTAAAAAGTATTCTCATAATTTGGTAGTTACTATTAAGAATGTATTAATATTTATCAGAATTTAGTAGAATCTTAGAAAAAAATTTAACATTACGCACAGAAAATAATTGAACTAGTGTACTATTTGTTCGGTGAGACAACTGCATACGCGTAGCTACGGCACTGCTGCAGCAGCGGCTCGGGAGACAAGCGAGCGATGGGCCGCATGGCGGCAAAATGTCGTATCTGCGTTGTCGACGAATCTTTTCTCGAACTGTTCGACTTCGAAATCGCTTTACCATTTCTATTGCATGGTTTCTACTTCTACAGAATCCAATGCTATGTAGTATTTTTATGCTAGACATCGAACTAATCGTAAATATGTGAAAAGATCGGGGAAAATATCAGAAAAATACGAATTTTTGCGCTTTTTTAAACTTTGACTGTTATTTACAACTAAGTAAAAGCTTAAAAAATTATAACTGTTCACACACCCGTATTCAGGAATCTTTCCTCTATCTTTTGAGCCTAGTTAGACCTGTCTAACGTTTTTAGTCTCGACGCAATACCTCATTTTTGCACAACATGTACTTTTTTTTTACAAAAATTCGTGTTTTTTGAAAACTGAGGGTGATAGAGCAATTCTACTTCCGGATTCTTGTTTGGGTAGCTTAGCCCTATAACCATCACGTAGTGTTTATAAGAAAACAAAAATCGTGTTGATCAGTGTAATGAGTGATACGATTTTCGGGGAAAAGAACCAGTCTAAGCAGGGGGATGTGAAGCAAGCTTATCGCAGCATAAGATCGTGGGTTTTCTACCTGCGCTACCTCATGTTCGAACCTGCGTGCCGAGTAGCGCATCGGCAGCGCTAGGGGACCGCCGAGCGCGTTCGAGTCACTCTCCACCACCGTCTAAAGTCGGCTATCGTGATGATACGACCTGTGGTAACAGTCGCTTTAATGGTAATAAACCCGATGCCTTGTAACATTTAGTTTTCATTAACACTACGTCTTGAATGGTTACTTAAAGAAGTATAATAGTGTGTGCAACTGGTATCTTACTTACCTTGATTCTTTGTACTGTTGTCCCCGTGACATTATCGATCAGTATAAATATCCAAAATTCAAGATAAAAGTTGCAAAAATTTCTTGGAAATACCTCGACATCTCAAAACCGGTAGTGGTAATATGTTCAGGAAAAAGTTGTTTAAATTTATGCCCTTAGCAACATGTTAAAAAATTATTAAGATCAGTGAGACGTACTAAATGAGACGGTAAAATGTATAAACGTAATGTGATCTATTCCACTTAAAATTCAGCTAGATAACTTTCTATATGTAATAGACAGAAAACAAGAACAAAGAAAACAGAAGATTATGAGCAGATTTGTACACATGTTGAAAAGAGGTTATTCTTTTATTACAACTCCATGATCTTCAATAACTTCGATATCGATGTTATCACCATTTTTAATTTAAGGTTGAAATATCGCTCAAAATAATTATTAACATTACTTAAATTTCTGACATTTATGTTTTACGTTTTTGTGAAAAAAATATTTAAAATCATGAAATGTAAAGCACAGAAATTTAAAGTCAAAAAATGCTCTTTTTAAAATAATCTGAACGTGACCAGGAAATCTCAAAATTGTATTTAAACTACAAAAATTTTGTAGAACCTTTTTTCATTACAAGAAAATCTTGCATCTCGAAAAATGAGAATAGGCAGTTATTCCGCACGACTGGTGCCGCCAGTCTTGCTTTCCACACAGGTTGGATTTCCGCTCTTCCAAAGCGAGAGAGAAAGACTCATTTGTTTATTCTCTCAATATCCCGAAGTCGTCAGAAATGTTGAGCTCACGTATACGTGGCTCGTGTGGTGGTGGAAACATTTAAAGAAGAACCGAAAATGGTCTTTAGGATTATGTATACGATAAAGTTAAAGCTTTAGGTCATGTATAAGTTGAATTGTTTTTGAATTACCACGATGTATGAAACTATATTAATGGGAACTGAATGGGCCAGACGATGATGAGTAATATTGGTATAGGAGAAGTTGGAGCAATTGAATGGGATATTCATGATAAAAAGCTGGGTTAGTTTTATTAAGGTTTTGTGTCATATTTTTATAAACATAGCTGTTGA
>JAOPTO010001871.1:51284-109548 GCA_033822845.1 Tetrapedia diversipes | reverse complement strand
ATACAACAATAAATAATTTTAAGACAATTTTTTATGAAAGGCAAATGATCTAATTTAATGTTTTTCAATTTAAGACATACAACGATAAATAATTCTAAGAGAATTTTTTATGAAAGGGAAATGATTCTAATTTAAGGTTTTTCAATTTAAGGTTTACAATAATAAATAATTGTAAGAGAATTTTTTATGAAAGGGAAATGATTCTAATTTAATGTTTTTCAATTTAAGGTATACAACAATAAATAATTCTAAGAGAATTTTTTATGAAAGGAAAATGATTTTAATTTAAGATTTTTCGATTGAAGGTTTACAACAATAAATAATTCTAAGAGAATTTTTTATGAAAGGGAAATGATTCTAATTTAATGTTTTTCAATTGGTAGGTTTGAGAAATCCCCTCTCCCCCTTAGGAATTCTAGTGTTAATATTGGAAATGGGGATTTATATTGCTAAATAGAATACACTCTTATTTAAAATACTTTGATACTTTATTATATAGTACGAGGAAGGTGCAACTCTAATCTAACCTTGCGAGTTTTGTCAATGAGACTAGCAAAACGCTATGGTCGAAATTCCTACGACCCCGTCCCTATCCTTCAGCCCTTTTGTTCTGTTTCTTAACGTTTTTGTACTTTTTAAATTGCCAGATATGGCTTAGGTTCTTGGAAGAAGCCCTTGAGAAAGTACGTTAAGAGAAAGCTGGTTTATGGTTAATTTTTGCTTCGTAGTATCTCTGTATTCAATTTCGAACAATTAATCATTAGCAGTTCGCGGCTGGCCGGTCGGAAGATTCATAATGATTAGCCACGCTTGATGAGTTACGATGTCGTTACATGCACCGTAATCAGCGTTTCACGCGGACGACAGGTTCTTCTCGCTGTTGCCTCGTGAATAATCACGGTGATCATCGGTTTAACGGTTCGTCAAGCGTGATCGGTGAAGTTTTTCTCCTGCACTCGTAACGTTTCTCTTCTGTTCCCACGAAACAGAGAGTTTCTTCGACTAAATTTCCACTTTACTTCTATAGGAAATTTCTTACTTTTTATTTAGTAGAGAGATGATAGGGCTCAAGTGTGAGAAAAATAAAGTGAAGTTCTTAGACATAATTAATATATGTATATTTAATTTAATATTATATAATTTAATGGTATAAACGACTTTTCAACTTAGCAACTTCGACGTCTTTACTTCTTTCACAATTACACTCTTTCTGCTTCGCGTTCACGTTTTTCCCGTCATACATTCTTCTAAACACTCAATATCTTTCTTTCTAATTTTAAACCTTTCTCACTCAAAATCCTCAATTACGACATTGTCTCAAATTCTCATCTTTCATGATAGAAACACTCTAGTCCAAATATTCTACGGATATCGCTCAATTCAAGCACTTTTCATATTTTCCCAGAATCGTATCTACTCGATCGCATCTGTACAGTATCTATAGGATTTTTTTTTATAGTTTAGAGAGATGATAGCATTCAGATGTTGGTGTAACAAAGTAAAGTTTTTAGATATATTTAAAATAGTTTAACCCTTTGCGCTCGAGAGGCGCCTGTTAGTCGCCAAATGATAGTTTCACAAATTTTCAGGCTCTAATTAATTTGTTTATTGGTCAGACCCGGAGGTTAAATAATCATATGTATAAATTTTAGTATACGACTTAAATGAACTAAACGAAGTTTAATTTAAGTGAATGTTAGCATATATTTTGCAGTTGAAAATCTTTGAAATTAATATTGTTAAATGGCTGACAGTGGCCTCTCGAGCGCAAAGGGTTAATAGTAACGCTGGTTTAGCAACTTTTCAACTTAAAAACTTCGACATCCTTACTTCTTTCACAATTACACTCTTTCTGCCTCGCGTTCACATTTTTCCCGTCATATATTCTTCCAAACACTCGCTTACTTTTTTTCTAATTGTAAACCTTTCTCACTGGATGCATTTGGTCACGTTTACCCAAAATTCCTCAGTCGTGACATTGTCTCAAATGCTCATCTTCCACGCCTCAGAAACACTCTAGTCTAAATATTCTACGTTCACACAGCTGCCGCTCAACTCAAGCACTCTTCACATTTCCTCAGGATCGTACCCACTCGATTCGTATTCCTACACTTTTTCTCAGCTGGAATTTCATTACTCGGAGGAGAAAAGACGATTATGGTTGCTTACAGTTTCTTATACTGTAGCGCGAAAACGCGGCCACTTCGGTGTTACTTTGGTATAACTTTAGTGTAACAGTTGCTTTAGATACCGTATTTTATAGCACTACAATGTGTCTGTCAAAGTGATTGAGCGATCACGACATGGGTGTCTGACAAAGTTATTTTCCGGAGCAAATTTTTGAAAAATACTTCCTCTCTACTCGGTTGTTAGAAAATGCAATAACGAAGTCGCACGAATATGAGATAAAAGTTCAACAAATAGATATATATAGGAATTGGGAGGGAGAGGCATGGTTGGAGGAGCTCGGAAGAAGAAGAGGAAGGGAAGAGGGAAATGGATAAAGGGGGAAATAGGGTTGAAGTCAGAGAAGAAAACCAAAGAGAACCAAAGAGGAGGAACGGGAGGGAGGAGATATTATCATATTAACGTGTAAATAGTGTACATAAATATAATAATATGTAGGGTTATTATTATTCTGGAATTTTGTTTTTATACTTATTGTTAATTTTAATTTAGCTTTACACCTAAGTCTGTTTTTACACGGTAGATTGGTTCCAGAAGAAGCCGTGTAAAAAGAAAAAACGACATTGATCTTATACAAAAATGGGTGATTTGTTCCTAATCTCTAAAACCTATTAAAATTAGTGAAAAACAAGAATTTTTAAGAACAAGAATTCATGTTTATTTTATTAAATCAAATATATAATGCTTATTTTCACAAGCATAGTAATTAATGATAAAAAAGATATGAACATACTTCGCAAAAATTAAATTTGACAAAAAAAATTTAAGTACATAAAATTTCAAATCGTGCTAAATGGAATAAAATCGTGTAAAAAAATTAAAAATATTCAATTTTCAAACCGTGTTATATCAAAACCGTGTACAAAAAGACCGTGTAAAAACAGACTTAGGTGTATTTTATTTTTGTTAATTAAATTTTTATATAAGGAATAAGCGAGGTGAGAAAATAAGGAGGATGTAAAGGAACGGAACTCTCTTGTAATCCCATCGGGAAAATAATGAAGTTATCTTATATACATAGGAATTTTTATTTTATTTAGAGGGGTTTTGTGAAACAAAGTTCTTAGATAATATATATATGTATATTTAAAATAGTTTAATAGTGTTGTAAAATGATAACACAGAGATACGTTTCATGGTTTTTAATTTTTTTATTTCTTACATTCCCTTTACTTACAATATTTCTTCCACGCATACTGCACACACTTCTGCCAGACTCGCTTCTACTTGTATCAACCTAGGATATTAATACTTAGTCAACCGAATGGGGAGATCTCCCATTTTTCCATAACAAGGGCGCTGTCATTGATTTTATTTACTTTTGTTATTAGTTAATCTTGAACTAGTGTTGTTCACTGTTCGTCAAATGCATTTTCTGCTTTTCCAAAGTACAATTTTTAATCAACTCTTAATACGCGATGGACAGTGTCCGGTTAGGTTAGGGCACTGTGCGGTTGTCAAATGTTAATAGGATCCCGATCGGTGAAATGTTAACCCTTTACACTCGACTGTCCCCTCTCATGGGACATCGTAATCCTAGCATATGATAGTTCCGCAAATTTTCAGACGTTAGTTCAAACCTGGACGTTAAATACTCATATATGCAAAATTTTAATATACGACTTAACCAAACTAAATGAAGTTTAATATACATGAATCATAGTAAATATTTCGAATTTGAAAGTTTTTGAAGTTAGTATCATTAAACGACTAACGGTTACCTCTCGAGTGCAAAGGGTTAACATCACAGCTATTCTAAATCTATCTGTATCGGTACCTAAAACAAAGCCTACTCCTATGTAGTCCGTCCCTCCGATACCTAAAAAATGTGGAGAATGGATGGACCTAGCGACTGATTCCCCTTGCGTCTCGCGTCTTTTAGTTTGTGGGTAGTCGGCCATCTTTTGGTTTCTCAATAATACATCTACTAGTACATGATTTTTAACCTTCTGAGTGCTATGGGCGCATATATGCGTCTGACAGAAGTTGCTCGTCGGAACTATGGACGCATATATGCTATATATTGTTAATTTTTGTTTTCTTCACCTTATAACTTTTTCTGTGGCCACAAATTTCGGCGTTAACCTTGTAGGGGTCTTTATTTTAGTTATAATACACGTGGTTGATGTGGACTGACTAATTAACTAACTGACTGACTGATAGATTGCCTCTGTGTATCGTGAGGGAAGTTTGGCTTTTATATTTCCTGAACGCGTCGGGAGGGGGAAAATGTGGAGACCTGCAAGGGACTCTGCGAGTGATTTCCGGATTTTAATGAGGCTGCAATCAAACATCCCTGATAATGAGGGTCGGTTGGCCATTTGGGCCTAAGAACGGACCGACGTTCAGGCCTTGTTCTAAACTGTTTGATGCAGCCTTATAGAATACCCGCAGAGGTTCCATGTCACCACAACCTTTTAGTATTGACGTAAGTTACACGTAGGGACCATGGACGAAAATATGCTTTTGCCAATTTTTTCAATCTCTTGCTTACTGCAACGCTTTTCTCAGTGTACGGGTAACAATACTCCGTATTCAGTGATAGCACGTCGTCCCTTCGAAGCACTTAGGCCACGAATATTCAGCGCTCAAAGGGTTAACACTTTATCGACCGCTGGTGGTTCAACATACACATTCCCGATCGGCTCATTTTGGCGTAGATGCATCGCTAATGATTTTATTATTGAACGATATTTTCTTCGCGTAATTAACAGTTTGTAGGCAATTTACAGATCAATAGGGCCTTTGTATAGGGCAGAGCGGCAGAGAATAACAAATGCCGATTGCCATTGCTTTCTTTAGGCGACCGCGGATCAAACTTCGAGGTGTCGCCGTGTTATTTTTTTCGGGGCCGCGTTATCTTTCGGCGCCGCTTTAACACTAAACGTACCAAGCGGGGTCAAATGACCCTTTTCAAGATTTACTTTATAGATTACGCATTCGTTGTTATTTCTTTCGCTCATCTGACTTTCTGTAAATTCGTATATTATCTGATTATTCAATTTCTCACTTTCCATTTTTCTGTTAGCTTATTTTTGACCAGGAAAAATTCTTTGCCTACCTTATGTGCCACGAGGGATCATTTCACCCCTAACGAAATTTACGTATTTTTCAGCAATTTTTCAACTCGAATCTTAATTCTAAATTCAGATACGCTTCTCAAATGACTCTTTCATTCGTCGGAACCTGATAACAAATTAAGATGAAGGCTCGTCTTTTACTGTTCGCGGTTTTGGGATAAGTGCCGTTTTTGACTCTAACCAATTGGCGTATCGCCTTGAAGTATGGAGGAGTGACCAGTAGAACTGCTCCATATAAAAATGAGTCAATTCGGGCAAAACGGATGATTCCTACATTACTCTTCGTTATTCTTACGTTCAAAGATTTTAAACTGACTTAGTCCTAGTAAAGGCCCTTGGCAAGATCAGTTTTAGTTATATTTTTACAATTTCTGTTACGTTCAATTGGACTTGTATTTCACTGCAACCCTGAATACGTTCGCACGGCCAGTGAGGGAGTTGGAAAGAATTCGACAAATAAGTGAACTGAATTCAGGTGAAGAAGGAAAAAAAGTCAAATAAGATTGTGTGCAGGTAATAAAACAACACAAACTTGCTTAATTTGTAAAAAATTCGTTTGCGGGAAATGTACGAAGGAGAATCCCATCACATGTAAAAAATGTAATTAGTTTATTGTTTTATTTATAACAATAAAAATGTGTGTTTAATTTTATATGAAATCAGAAATGATGTTGCAAATTATTTCCTTTAATAAATAAAGAGTTTTTTTTACGAAAAATCAACGTTTATTTCATAAGGGGTCAAATGACCCCCTATGGTAAGATTAAGTATAGAAAAATGCCGATACGTTTAGTGTTAAACAACGCCTGCGTTGTAAGGATAAACGGTCGCGGCTGTAAATCTGAACCCCGAAGAAAATGTGGACGGCTGATATCCTAGATGCAAACGCGTGGGGATGTCGAAGGCGGGCATTTTTTCTGAAGGTCCTGATTGGTAAGGACAGGAACCGCCTATCAGGCTCGAGGCAAATAAATAGGGAGCCTCGCGATAATTAGAGTTAGTTCAGGGTATATAGTTCATAGTTCAGAGTTCGTTATGAGATATAGTTCACAGTGCGTTATTAGAAGTCGTTGTATTAGCTTGTAGTTTATGTAAAAACCCATCGGTCAATAAATAATTCCTACAAGTTTAATATTTCTTTACAGTATACATACGATATCTTTCTGAAACGTGTTACCTTCGTATAAAGAAACCTTATAAAATTTACAAACGAAGTTCGCAAAAAGCCGATTAATAGGCTCCCGATCGGTAAAGTGTTAAGCAGCAGGGTTTTATAAACGGTTATATAGTTAAAGTAATTCGAGTCGATAGTGCTGTGATCGTTTCCAGCAGAACAGAGATCTGTCTAACAATCAGATAACTAAATCTTCAGTCTCGGTTTCTCCGATCCAATTGAACCAGAGACGGAGTACAAGGGGGCGTGTTGTCTCTGGCGCGTTGCATAATCGATCCGCAAAGGTTGCTGCAACCGTGGAGAGATGCAGTTGCGACTGTCACGTGGTACAATCCGCATGCCACCACGTAACAAGTGATACGAATCGTTTTGGTCAGAATTTTCCGCCCGGGAAAGGAGACAAGCGGAAACGAGCCCAGGTACCTGGCAGCTTGCCTGAAGCTTGATAGGCAATCGTGACGAGGCAAGCGCGAGACCATCGGCCAAAGGGAGCCTGATCGTTTTAGGGAGCAGTGACTTCTTTTTGAAAGTTAAGCGTCAGCTGAGGATATTATCCGGGTGGTGCGCCGTCTTCAGTAGGTTTCAACGAATGCTCTCATACAAAATTCGTCGTCCCCTCTTGTAACCCCCCCGCTTCGTAATCGTGATTAAATGAAAAAAAACGAGAAATTCCTTTTACAATATTTTTCAAAGGTTAAAATATGTACATTTCAAAAATGTCTCTGATATTTGAAACCCTTGACGATGGTGGGGTCAATGTGAACAATTTGAGAGCTGCAACGGGCTAACCGTCCTTTTTTGGCTCTCCAGTTTCAATTTCGTTCCAGACATCGGGCAGAACGCATTCGCACTATTGTATTACGTTTTCTTTCTTATCCTCTATTTTTAATTAAATTACTATTTTACTATGTAAACTGTGAATACAACAGAGGAAAATAGTGAATTGATAAAGTAGAGAAGACAGTCACAATAAATATATTCTTTAATAATATTTTACAGAGCACTACGTTTTCTGGGTAATAACGATCTTTCTCGATCATATCGTTCTCGAGACTGACCTTTTCCTTTTTTTTCAATGTACCTTGCAAAGAGGGGGTTTGGCTCGAAACGCAGCTAAAGTTTGCCTGAAACACTTGGTTTTCCTTGGGTTTTCTCCGAGTTTTCCCAGGTTCTTTGGCCGCACAGATCTGCACACCTTTAACCCTTTGCACTTGAGAGGTGATTATTAGTCGTCTAATGATACTAACTTCAAAAATTTTCAAATTCGAAATATTCACTAAGAATCGTCTATTAAACGTCATTTAGTTTAGTTACGTGATATACTAAAATTTACATATATGACTATTCAACCTCTGAGCCTGACTAATAAACAAACTAACTAAAGTTCGAAAATTTGCGAAAACTATCATTCGGTGACCAACAGTTATCTCTCTAGTGCAAAGGGTTAATATAATGTGTTCACATTTATCGGTATTTACCTTGATCTTCCATCGATTTTAGCCAGATGTTGCCGTAACAAGTGTGAAGCTAGCTTTGGGTCTTTGTCGAGTGACTAGAATAGTCATGTCATTTGCAAACGTGTAGTTTCAGGAACTAGTCAGGGTTAGGTCAGTTATTAACAATGTATTTACCTTGATCTTCCATCGATTTTAGCCAGATGTTGCCGTAACAAGTGTGAAGCTAACTTTGGGTCTTTGTCGAGTGACTAGAATAGTCATGTCATTTGCAAACGTGTAGTTTCAGGAACTAGTCAGGGATAGGTCAGTTATTAACAATGTATTCATCTTGATCTTCCATTGATTTTAGCAAGATGTTGCCGTAACAAGTGTGACGTTAGCTTTGAGTCTTTGTCGAGTAATTAGAATAGTCATGTCAACTGCAAACGTGTAGTTTTAGAAACTAGTCAGGATTAGGTCAGTTATGAACGATGTATTTACCTTGATTTTCCATTGATTTTAGCAAAATGTTGCCGTAACAAGTGTGACGTTAGCTTTGGGTCTTTGTCGAGTGACGAGAATAGTCATGTCATTTGCAAACGTGTAGTTTCAGGAACTTGTCAGGGTTAGGTCAGTTATGAACGATGTATTTACCTTGATTTTCCATTGATTTTAGCAAGATGTTGCCATAACAAGTGTGACGTTAGCTTTGGGTCTTTGTCGAGTGACTAGAATAGTCATGCCAACTGCAAACGTGTAGTTTCAGGAACTAGTCAGGGATAGGTCAGTCATCCAACGAAGTCGACACTTTAAAGCTTCCCCTGGATTGGTCATCGCTGCATTCTTCGAGATCCATCCCCTTTGTCCCACTTTTTGTCCTCTCTCGTCTCGTCGCATCAGCATCGTTTGGAAGGCCCTTCAAACTTCATTCCCGTTCGAGCTTTCGCCACTCTATCGACGGTAAATTCGCTCCAAAAAAAGAAAGAAGACGCGTCTCTCGTGTAGGGCACTTTTTGTCGAAATTTCTCGGCGAGGGCCACGCGTGATTTATGCAATATTTCTTACCGAGGTTCCCCATATTTCATGCTGTTGAAGCGTATTGTGCGGATGGGAAGGCTTTTCAAATCGCCCGTTTTCGAGGAACGATCCGCGGCGAGCTGCAAGGATGTTTAACACGAATCTCGAGCGAATAAACTTCTCTTTCGCAATTTTCGACCGTTTCTGACCTGCTTACGCGTGTGAGCCCGCTGGAAATTGCTCGAATATTGACACCCAAAGGGGAAAGAGTGTAACTCAGCCGTCGAGGATACGTCAAGCGCACGGGACACTTTTAACCCTTTGCACATCGAATTTTTCAATTTTATTTCGAATAACTTTCTAGAATTTTAGGTATTTTATTTGAAATTTACTTCAAAAGACAATTTCTTGCCTGATATTTATTTTAATCGATTCTTTTTTATTAATTACATTAAACATAACTCTTAAATTTTAGTGTAACTCATATTTGTGAATTTTCTATATTTTTTGACTAAAAAGTAAAACGGTTTATATAAATAAAGGAAAACCAAAATGGCGAGTGTGACTAGTAGGAGTTACTGTGATAAAAACTGATGTTGAGTTACACTCGACAAAGGAGTGTGAAGTGATTAATAATAATAGGTATAGGAATTTTATTTTGTTTTAGTAAGATGATAGGGTTCATGAAACAGAGCAAATTTCTCAGATATATATTTAAAATAGTTTAATAGTAACGTAGAAATATGAGGAAGATACAATTAACACATTGTGTACGGCGCTCTGTTCGCCAGAAAACTGAGAACAGCGCATGCACTTTTTTAAATTCACATTTATAAATTTTTAAATGGTACTGTATGTAGTACATTTAATTTATTTTAGAGAGATGGTAGAGTTCAGGTGTAGATGATATAAATAAATAAATATAAACTATATATTATACATTTTTATTAATCCTGTTTGGGATTGATAACCATTTATATTTATTATGAAAACCGGCTTTGGTTTATATCCACTGGGTCTGGGCCTGACCATCGTGTATCCTCTTGGTCAGAGCCTCACCCACCTGGGTGACCACCACCCTTCTGCCAGTAAGTTCCATTTCCCGAACTTTTCCTTCTACCTTCAAATTCTCTACTTCTCTCTCCCTTTTGAGCACTATAAACGCATATATGGGTTCTTACACAGCCATTCAATTTGGGCTATGAACGCATATATGGGTTCTCACGCAACCATTTAATTTGAGCTATGAACGCATATATGGGTTCTGTTGGAAATAAAATACATCCTAACGAATAAACCGAAATCAATCTCCTCGAAGATATATCTATGTGAGGTCGAGTTATGTGGTGAAGAGATTCTAGGAACGAGTCAAGTGTTTTACCCTTACCACGCTGTGTGTAAGAATTAACCCTTTGCGGACGGAGTCGCTTGATGAGTGAGCGTCGCTGTGGACGACAGGCATCGGTGCGCGCACTAAAGAAAATAGTCACGTCGTGCGTTTGTGTTATAAAAACTGAAGCTTTATTTAAATAAGTTTTTCATAAAATCTAACAAAATCATAAACAAACAAATTCAGGCCAACTTGACTTTTTAGGCTGGTATACCCATGCGTATCTTATCGTTTACGACAAACGTACGCCAGCCGTAGCGCGAGAGTTGGCGGATATATCCGACACTCGTCCGCAAAGGGTTAAAGGACCCTAACGAACTGTGTCGTTTAGCCTCTTCTACTCATTCGAGTCTTACCTCTCGCTGCGTAGAGATCGGGTTCAAAAGAGGATATACCTTTCTTTAGAAATAAAGTTTAATAAATTCTTAAAAGGAAAAGTTATCTTTATTTCTTCCTTTTTAACCCATAATCTCCAATAGGTTCTCATACAACCATTCAATCTGGGCTATGAACGCTCTATAGTTTCATAAAATAGTGTGTTTTGTCGTAAAAAGTGGACGGACCACAGCACATGTTTAACGTTGCACAACTTAACGTTCAAAGGGTTAAAAAGCGTTCAGCATTCGTCCATTGGCAGAAAAATAAATTCAGAATACCAACAAAACAACCAAGAGCGGCACCTGGGTGTTAACAGTCAAGTAATCGTAAAGAAGGGGCATCAACGTAAGAGCCGGAACAATATGTAACCTTATAAATTAAGATACGTTGTTGTGGTCGATAACACGATGAACTTCGAGGATATAATATTTCCTTTGAGTCGCGCCGTCGTCCTCTTGTACGGCAGATTATCAGTTAATTAAGAAACCAGGCTCCTTTGATGGAGCCGGGCCGGGTTTGTAGAAAACTCTTTGGGTACCGACATTGATAACGAGGCTCGTGTATTCCGATAAATATCCTCTTTCCTCACTGCTTCTAGTCGAACCCGTTGTTGCATAATGCTGCCGAAATGCCTTTGTCGGCGACTGATTAAAGCCCCCGGTAACGAGTTTGCGCAGCCACTTTAGTGAGAGTAGCTCGTTTACCAAAATGGTCTTTCATCTTGTTTCTTAAGGTATTCCCAAAAATTATCTCCGCAAAGATTCGTTAACTTCCCTCTTCTCAATGGAAACGAATAGAGAGAATTGTTTATGTTGAGCGTCATTGGTTAACGAGTTGTAAATTCGCTCGATGCTCGGCAGTGTATCACGTATGCGTAATGCCGCGTCCACACTGCTCTTCGCGAACAGCGAACTCTGTTCGCTCGAAGTAAAGTTATAGCGCTCATTATACCATTAAACTTTTATTTAAAACATTTTTCTCTGTCTCTTATACTTTAACAGATATACGCGAAAAGGTGGAAGTGTCGATTTGACTTTGAGGTTAGTTTTCACACCCTTAAAGAGCGATTGGGCCGAAATGAAGCATACCGTTATTCTTGTCTTGGATCACTCTATAATCCCACAAAGTTTCATTCAAATCCGTGAATGACAGTTCGCGGTGTTCCCTTGTAAGCATTTTTCACAGTATTCGTATGACATTCTGCTAAAGTTTTTAAATCCATTTTCGTTTTGTAATAATTTGTTCACTAAACTGATTCCACCAGAGATTTTTCTTATTGTAAACAATTGTCTTTGCCAACATCGACGCTCTCTTTTTTTTTCTATCATTATTTGTTTTTATTATATAATATGCAGATGCTGCGAGTAATAGTTTTTGTTCAGACATCTTTAAAGTCTGTACACTGACATCCATATGTGGCAAAAGTTAATAGCGAACTGCCTATGAATTTAAAGCGAACAAGCTTGTAACTGTTCTTTTCAATGTGGACGCGGCATAAGATATACTGTCTTTACCAAAAATTAATTTTGTAGAGCTGGCATTGAAATGGTGCGGAATTGAGTTAAACTGTAATATGTAGAATAACAATGTGTGCTTTATTTTAAATTTTGAATACTGGTAAATAGCGGAGGTAACATGTGGTCTGGAAAATTACTTTTCAAACAGTTAGCTCATATTTTCATCAAAACGAATCGGTAAATATTCTCGTAAAAATCACAGAGTCCTATTGCTTTGCCTTCAAATATTTCGCTTGCGCTATTTCTAAATTGTTTCTGAAAGATTACATAAAATGCATTGCAAAGTTATTCAAATTGGTTTACGTTTCATCAAGCAAATATTACCTCCCTGTCTCTTAGTTGTTTCATTCATTCGTGCCGTTTCGAAGATAATTATTCTTCGAACAGAATCTCTCGTAAAATTCGCGAAGTATAATATTATTTCACGTTCAAAATACTTCGCTCGTATTGCTTCCAAGCTTTTTTCACAGGATTTCAAAATTCTGCATCAACCACAGCCCGCGGTATTTCAAAATCGTACAATACACGTTTCACCAAACAAACATAATCGCCTTTCGTTTTGTAGTTGTTCCATTCACCTGCGCCATTTAACCCTTTAGGTACGACAGAAAATTCCACTTTCCTAACCTAGCGGCCGACGCGTCTATTTCTGTGACTCGCGTTGTCTCTAATAAATTATGTCTTTTGATTTCGTCTTTCTTTAAAATTATAGTTGAGAAATACAAAACATGACATAGTTGTTTACCTTAATAATTTAATTTAGTATGGTAGGTTTCCAAATGTTTTTTTAAACAAAAGATAAGAAACTCAATAACGTTCGGAGGGGACAAGTGAGTACCCGAAGGGTTAAAAGAAATGTGGTGGTATCCTGGAAAGCGTCGAAGAAAATAATAGTAATTAAAACGGCTGTAGGGAAATGCCTACAGCCGACCAATAAACCTTTTTTTACTACTTCGTTTTATCTGGGCCTCGAATACCTAGGGTCCGAGCGGACGACCATTTTTGTCCGCGCAGAGTCCCAGGTTTCCTTCGACAATTTTCAGGGTGCTACCACCTCCACCGAAAGTACAGCCAGCCCTTGGCGGGGGGCTACAGTATATAATGACCATTTTTTGGGAGACATAAAAAACAAGTCCTCAGTTTTCCAATAAGCGACAAGCAGGCCTATTCATTTATATTTTGTTATTTATTGTTATCCATTATTTTGTTGTTTCGTTGAATAAATCGTTATTGTTCTTGTTACTATATTTTGTTATTTCAACGCACTTACACCTCAGAAAATTATTCTTCGAACAGAATCTCTCATAAAATTCGCGAAGTATAATATTATTTCACGTTCAAAGCACCTCGTTCACATTGCTTCCAACCCTTTCTTGAAGGATTTCAAAATTTTGCATCGACCACAGCCCACGGTATTTCAAAATCGTACAGTCCACGTTTCACCAAACAAACATAATCGCATTCCGTTTCGTAGTTGTTCCATTCACCTGCGACGTTTCGAGGATGGCCACTTAGAAGCTCGCGAAGGGTGCGCGTCTGAAAGACACGTCGAGGCGAGGGAGGTTCAGACAGCAAGTTCCTCGAACAGCTTCCAACTAAGTTGGCCCACGGTTGGTATCTGCCGGCACGTTTTTACGGGTGCTTCAGTCCCGGCGATAAGATCAAAGAAATAGCTCGCAAATGTCTTCTTTGTGTCGGGCCAAGACAGAGTCCACGGGACCTGCACGCGACCTGTGACGAACAGTTCGCAAACTGCTCCCTAGCTGTTTACGAACTTGCTTGTTTTACGTTTTTGCGTATCTCCCATGAAACTTGGCCGGAGCTCGTCCCTCTTAACTTATGCTGCATTAAACGGCTCTCCCCCCTCTCCTTGTTCTATATTTCGGCCATGACTTTCCCGTGGACGTGTAACGAAAGAAGAACCGGTGTTCCCTGCACCGTTTAAACGACGAATTTGTCATCTTTGCTGCGACAATGGGTTCTTGTTATCTTGTCTTAACGCTTAGCCAACCAAGTGGGGAAATCTCTCATTTTTTCAATAACAAGGGCGCTTTTGATTCTATAGGAAATGTTGGATATCGATTGTTCGGGTCTAATGTTGCCCGATGTAACCAATATCTTCTAAGGTGATCTGGTTCAGTTAACCCTCCGACTACTGAAGCTTGGCGGCCTGGCCATGGGTCTCTCGGGACCCTCACGGATATTCCACTAATACATATTTAGGGCCGTCCATGAGGCTCACCAATGCTACGCTACTCAAGTGACGATCGCTCGAGACCGAGGTCCTCACCGATACTGTATACAGTGACAATCATCCGATTCATAGGAAGATATAGGAGCGTATAGGAACAGATAATAATAACGTGAATTATCAAACGTCGAAGCTATATTTATTGTATATTTACGTATTGTCACGTATGCTATCTAAAATTTGCTGGATTTTTCTCGAATGGCCACTGCAAATGGGTCTTTCATAATTATCGCACACGGCTATATATTTATTATCATTGTCTACACAAAGACAACATTAAATACTAAAATATAATGCTAAAATGCTAAAACAATAATAAAAGTATGGAAATATAAAGTAAACTTTGAAATAAAGAATTGTTTCGATTTGCTACACATGTTTCTTCTTCAGAGCGTTGCTAGAAACTGACTGTCGTCGGTTTCGTTACTTCGGCACTCTGGCGGAAACGTATATGTGTTAGTGCGATCGTCACTTTTCTCCTACCACACAGCGCCCATCGTTGTATGCGTTATCGCTTTCAAGAGACTCTCAGCATGGGTTACGAAAGACCCATGGACCGCAGGCGGAGGGTTAATGACTATATCGTATTATATAAACTTTAATTTTTAGTAAGAGTGATTTACTATGTTGGCGAGTAAGTTCCGTCTTGTTTAAAGGTTACAGGGTGAGTGTTCTGCGATGTCTCTTAAAATTAACGCCTGGACAAAATGTTAAGGGTGGTGGATAAGTGCAGGAGTGGGGTTAAAGATTCTGTGTTCGTAGGTGCGTGTTGATGTGGGTATTCTACAACTAATCCTAAATTAGACGGTACGCGTTAACCGTAATTGACCAAGGGTCCCAAATGCAATAAAACACTTTGCTTGTCCGACTCCGTTGGGATCCCTGGTTTACAATTTACTGATGGTTAAAAATTCGTTACCTGCGGACTGAACAGGAAATTCTACTTTTACTTTATTTAGTAGAGTGGATGATAAGGCTCAGACGTGAATAAGACAAAATGAAGTGCAGAGTTTAGAATATTGATAATTGATAATATATATTTAATCCTTTGCGGTCGACGACATTTTCGGCCGAGTGAGGTGGCAGGTCGACGCGATTTTCGCGAATGTGTCGGGCACGTTATAGGTACAATAAAATTATCTTATAAAAATGTTATATTTTGGTAGTTTATCTATATTTATATCATTAAGAAATTGATACCATAAACACCGTTTTCGCCGTCCACGCGCCATCCGACCGCAAAGGGTTAAAACAGTTTAATGATAACAATTTAAACGACTTTACAACTAGACAGCTACTACGTACTTCCTTCAGAAACACACTCTTTCTACCTTCACAGTCAAACACTTTCTGCCTCCCGCTCGCATTTTCCTTTCTTTCTAATTGTCAACCTTTCTCATTCGATGCATTCGAACACCTTCACCTAAAATTCTTCAGTTGCGACGTTTCCTCAAGTGCTCATCTTTCGCGCCTTAGAAACGCTCGAGTTCAAACATTCTACGGTTACACGACTATCGCACAACTCAAGCACACCTCACATTTTCTTAAACTCGCATCCACTCGATCGCATTCCTATATACATTGTTCCAAACACTCATTTCCTTGCTTTCTAATTCTAAACCTTTCTCATTCGATGCATTCGATCACCTTCACCCAAAATTCTTCAGTTGCGACGTTTCCTCAAGTGCTCATCTTTCGTGTCTTAGAAACGCTCGAGTTCAAACATTCTACGTTTACACGGCTATCGCTCAACTCAAGCATTATTCACATTTTTCTAAATTTACATCCACTCAATTTTGGGCGAACGTGACCGAATGCATCGAGTGAGAAAGGTTTAGAATTATAAAGAAAGGAAATGACTGTTTGGAAGAATATATAACGGGGAAAATGCGAGAGCGTGACAAAATGAGTTTGACTGTGAAGACAGAAAGAGTGTGATTCTGAACGTAGTAGTTGCTAAATTGTAAAGTCGCTTAGGTTTTTATCATTAAACTATTTTAAATATACATTTATTAATATTCTAAGCATTTCACTTTTATTTTATTCACATCTGAGCCCTATCATCTCACTCTACTAAATAAAAGTGAAGTAGAATTTCCTATAGTAATGTTATACACGCGACGACTATGTTAATACGGTCATTGCACTCACGGCTGTTGACTCAAACTGGAGGAGGGAAAAACGAAAACCCTTGTCCTTACCGCGGAAAACCCCTTCACAGGGCACGCCCTAAGAAGCCAGAAAAAAAACATACAAATCATCGATGCCTGACGCATCCGACATCATCGTTTCATTTCAACACAATATATATTTAACCGTTTAAGTGTCACAGCCTTTTCTTATTTCTCAATCGAAAATTGCCAAGCCGCGCGACAGCGCTCCTCATATTCCGTGTCGAAAAATGCCAAGCGGCGCGATATCGCTCGTCATATTCCATGCCGAAAAATGCCAAAAAGTGCGATTCCACTATTTTTAGCTTACATGCAATATGTTGAGCGTCAAATGTCGCTCTTCGTACGTCAGTTTGATATGCGAGTGTTTATAGAAGGCAAGGGCGCGGACTGTGTGGTGACTCTGGTGACTGTGTTGGCAGAGTTGATTTGACAGACTGACTCGACTGAATTGACTGACTTGACTGAGTTGATCGCCCTTGACTGAGACGCTGCCATCGACCACCATCCACTTCTTGTTTTTACAAACCCACTGATTGGTTCTTTCAAATTCGGAAAAATACCAATCAGCGAGCCTAAGTTGGTTAGGTACTCCTCCTTGAGCCCTTAGTTCGCTCATTGGGGTATTGCCGTGTTAGTGGTGAGGGTGGTGGTGTCGGTTAGCAACGACGGAAAATTCCTCCAGATTCTGGCCGTCGGTCTTTTACAAATGTGTGCCAGGACCCTTCAGAAATTCTCTCTTCATGACACGGCCTCAGCTATTGAGAACGAAAGAAGCGAAAATCTACACACGTGTAGCTTAAAAATACACCGTTTCTCGCCAGGTCATAGATTAATCTTTTAGTTGCATGCTAATAAACTAAGAATATTAAACTCCAAAATAGCCTTCGTTCCGCGTCCATGTCATAAACTGTGGAGTGGCGACATGACGGTGTTGATGCATTATGCGCCACAACACAATAAATATTTCCTACAGTTTAGTTTTGTTTCGACATTCTGCTGAGAATAAAATTACTCCAATTTTATCTTTTTTTTACCTGAGACTGAAGGGTAATCGTAAAGCATCATAAACATCGAAAGAAACCAAGCCTGCTGTGATTATGGGCTTCGCAGTCTAGAGCGTTGGCGCTTTGAGGACAGAACAGAAGAATCACGATCGCGCCGCTTGGCACTCAAACGGTTAATCTGAAGATATATTTCATTTTTACAATCAGTTTTTCTGACTCTCTTTCTCTCTTCATCTTACTGCCTTTCTTCTCTTATTCTCTATGACTCGCTCTCTCTAACGCGCTCTTTTCAACTCGATCTTCTGATTCTCTCATTTCAACCGACTCGTTTCGACACTCCTTATTACACGACACAATACATATAACATGCTACACTTACTTTAGAATACATACTATTGGGAATGGGGTTTTATATTGCTAAATAAAATAAACTCTTATTAGTGAAATAATACTTGGATAATTTATCGATACTTTTATATAGCACGAGGAAGGGCAATTTTGACCGCACCTAGCAAAGTTTTGTCACAAGACTAGCAGAACGCAGTGGTCGAAATTCTTACAGCCCCGTCCGGGTTCTTCAGCCCCATTGTTCTGTTTCTCGATGTTTTCGAACTTTCTAAAATGCCAGATGTGGCTTGGCTTCTTGGAAGAAGCCCTTGAGAAAGTACGTTAAGAGAAAGCTGGTTTATGGTTAATTTTTGCTTCGTAGTATTTCTGTATTCAATTTCCAACACATACACTATAAACTATCTAACGCCGCACTAGACAAAGGACTCGCATACAATAAATTCACTCTCCCTCTTAAAAACATAAAATCAACACTCGCAAGGATAAGGTTAACTGTTATCGAGACGCGTATTTTGCTTCGTTTAGAACGTACGATAAACAATTGTTAACGTTTTTACTTAGAATTCCACATTTTCACGAGTTTTGACGTACGTATTTCATTTAAAATGTGAAGTTCAGAAAAGATATGTTTGCAGTATATATTAAGCATTTGACAGCAAATTATTTAACTTTTACAGACAGAGTATTTCAATTTTCCAATCAACGTATAGCAGCTTAGCTTAGATGTCGGTGTTGCACGAATTGAATGAATCACCCTATACAGAACACTAGGTATTGTTCGCACGAAATACGAATCGTGACAGGAAATTTGTTGTTTCTATTACGTAGCTTTGCAATTCAACTGCGAATATCATGTTTCTATATTGTATTGTATTTTTTGCGGAGAAAAATTTCAATATTTTGAGAATAAAAGAAATACAGAATTGAAGAATTTTCAGAATTGGCCAGATGTTCAAAAATGCACGTATTTCATGTGTTTGTTTCATTTATTAAACGTACGTATTTACAAAAACTTTTTATTGAAAAATTTCCTGTTAAAATAACTTATACACTAAAAAAATATGTAAAAAGGCACATTTTTGTAAGCACAATTACAGAGACAAGACTCAAATAGAAATTTGTTTCATTCAGTAAAAATCGCAACACGTGCGATGCTATATATAGATAATTTTGTTTATCTTTGTAAAACTTAATTTTTCATAAAAATTTGATTTATAGCCTGCATTGTCGAAACAAACAAGTTACCTGCAATAAAAAAGAATAAAGAATATTTGTCTGCCTTTAAACACGAGATTGAAATAGATATAAAATCTTATCTTTCGAACAATTGCAAGCAATAATGTACGTGCAAGGATTATGTTTATCGAATTCCACGTAAACCCGATTTAGAGATACGAGAAGCTATAGACATAGTTTTGATAAATAGAATAAAGTTTGTTGAACGAAGAAACTTCTTCGAAACAGGGAATTACTCGCGCAAACCCCCGTGCGAAAATTCGCTGAAGATCCTCTCGTGAAAATTCTCTCAGGAATCGCCCCATAAGCGTTTCTCTCACACCCAATGTGCTCTCCACGCATTCGTTCCTTTTAACTCTATCTCTCCATGTCTTTCACTTATCTTAACCCCTTGCTTTATGAATCGAGCGACGATTGCGTGTGCCACTTTCGATAAAAGCTTTTCTCGTGCGTCGTGACCAGAAGCAGTTTCATCACAGGTAAATTTGCGAGCAAACCGGTGGACATTAATAGCACTACATTTACCGTTTAATAAAATCACAGAATTTGATAATTATATTTTGTTTCATTTTTATTAAAGAAATGTATTAACTCTTTTATTTCATATAATATTTTTATGGTTATATTGGAGATTATGGATGAAAAAGGAATAAAATAAAGATAACTTTTCTTTTTAAGAATTTACTAAACTTTATTTCTAAAGGAAGGAATTTCTTAAACACCTATCTCTTTTCTTTCTAATTGTAAACCTTTCTCAATCGATGTATTCGGTCACGTTCACCCAAAATTCTTTAGTCGCGACGTTGTCTCAAGAACTCATCTTTCGTGTCTCAGAAGCACTCTAGTCCAAATATTCTACGTTCACCTATTCTACTAAAGAGAAAGTTCGACTCAACCACTCTTCACACTTTTCTAGAATCGTAACCACTGAATCGCATTCCTACATATATGTTAGAATCGGTTAACCCTTTCGCTACGGGCGGGTTCTCCGCCGCGGTACTTCCACTGAACGGAGCATTGCGACATCACTGCACGCTACGCGACGTGGCGGAGAACCCAAGCTGCTTGAATGTTTTCGAACGAAAAAATTTTTCTCCTGTAGGCAATTTACTAATGAATGGAGCCTTTGTATAGGGGAGAGCGGCAATGAATAACAAATGCCGATTGCCATTGCTTTCTTTAGGCGACCGCGGATTAGGTTTCGAGGTGTCGCCGTGTTATTTTTTCGGGGCCGCGTTATCTTCCGGCGCCGTTGTAAACAACACCTGCGTTGTAGGGATAAACAGTCGCGGCCGTAAACCTGATCCCCGAAGAAAATGTGGACGGCCGATATCCTAGAAGCAAACGCGTGGGGATATCGAAGGCGGGCATTTTTCCGAAGGTCCTGATTGGTAAGGACAGGAACCGCCTATCAGGCTCGAGATAGATAAATAGGAAGACTCGCGATAATTAGGGTTAATTCGTCAGTTCGTTAAGAATTCGTTAGTTCGTTCATAGAGAGAGTATATAGTTCGTTTAGAGTTCATTATTATAAGTCGTTGCACTAGCTCGTAATTTAGGTAAAAGCCCATCGGCCAATAAAATAATTTCCTACACTCCAAAGGATGTATAGGAAAATTCTATAAAATGATTCTCTCATAACGGAAGATGGAATTCAGGTGTGAAAAATAAAAAGTGAAGCGATTAAATATTAATAAAAGTATATTTAAACCAATTTAACAACAACAACTTAAACGATTTTACAACTTAGCAACTTCAACACTCTTTCTACGTTCACAATCAAAACCTTTCTTCCACGTTAGTCAAAAACTTTCTGCTTCACCGTCCAATACTTTCTGCCCCGCGCTCTCATGTTCCCCGTCATATATTCTCCCAATACTCGTTTCCTTTCATTCTAATTGTCAACCTTTCTCACTCTACGCATTCGGTCACGACCACCCAGAATTTCTCAGTCGCAACGTTTTCTCAAGTTCTCATCTTTCACGCCTTAGAAACATTCGAGCCCAAACATTCTGCGTTCACACGACAATCGCCCAACTCAAGTACTCTTCCGACTTTCCCAAACTCATATCCACTAGATCGCATTCCGTCAGATATTTATAAATAAAGGGTATTCCAGGGTATTTATAAGGTCTTAGCATGCGCTCTTTAATTTACAGTATGAGAGGAAATAATATTATGCAATATAATATAGTGGCACCTTATGGAAGGCCACTATAGTGGCCCGTAGTAGCGAAAGGGTTGAAAAACGCCTTTTCCTTTTCGAGGTTCTGGGGTAAGTGCCTTGGAGTTAACCACAGTCCTCTTTCCAGAAGGTTTCATAGCCTTCACCACTCTGTGGCCAGATTTTTCAGGACAAAGGTCTTATCTTTTAGGCGACGCAACGTCTGGTTGCTCGTGTAAAGCAATATAAGTTTCTATTCATCAATTGTAAGTTGGTAACTTCATAAATATCTGATGTATTCACGTGTGTCTTGTATGGAAGTATGAGTGTGTGTAAGTGAGAGTGAGCGATGAGTGAATCTGAGGTGTGCGTATGTCCTTAGTCAGTAAATATACAGTGGCTCCAAAAAGTATTCGTACACTATTTCACAAATAAATTCGTTTAACCCTAAAATTCTGAGTCTGATAGAAGTATTTGATAAAACTTTGTGGGTATGCAGACCGTAATGGTATACGTATGAATTAATCTCTTCTTTTCATCTAAATGCCATTTTAAAGGGGTGAAACCAGCGTTGAAGTTTCTGAGTCTTCTCTCATTTTTTAAAGATAACTTTGTAATAATACTTGATGAAGCAAAACCTTTCAAATATTAAATGTTTAATTTTTAATACTCTATCGCTCTATCATAAAAAAGAAACACAGAAAAACTTGTATTCAAAACATGAAAAATTGCTGAAACTTTGAGATTCGTTATTAGCCCCTTTAAAAGATATTTTGCCGCCAAAAAAATTGCCCCACACAGGACACACCATGCTCTGTACACACATAAGGTTTCATTGAAATCAGAATTTCAGAAGTAAATGAATTTTCTTATAATACAGTGTACGAATACTTTTTGGAACCACTGTACATAATAAGAGAAACACCGTGCCCGGTGAACATAACATATCACTAGTTATACATGTAAAATAAGGTGCTGTTACAATAAAATCTGAACAATAAAATTTAACAGCTCGCTATGCCTAGACTTTCCCATGTCTACCATAAGCAATACATCTCTTGATGGCTACGTGTCTTTGGTACACTAGCCTTCAAATGGCGCATTGGGGTTCCATTCATACTTTCTAATGTACTTTCTAACCAGGCACACCAAATGCTCAGTGATAAATCACCAGCCAAAGTTACGGTCTAGGCATTTCCAAAAATATGCGGTCGCTGACACAATATGTATCGACCGTACGTGTAATCATGTTAATTGATATCAATGCATTGTGCATGGAGCTCACGACCTCCTTTTGCACTCCTTTCAGCGAACTGTATAATACATTCGGTTGGTTCTCCATTTTTGGGGCGGTTGGCAATTTGTGGGGCCGACGCAGCCAAGGAATTGGGGCGTCAAGAGGGTAGCGCCCAGAACAAAGGGGGCGTGCATTCACGACGAAATAAATCGAAAATGTAAAATGAAATTTTCTCGGGTCGAGTGCTCGTTTTCGAGGGGGAAATGACTTTGAAAAATGGTCTTGAACGAGTGCACTCGGCAAACGAGCTACAGTGGTTCTCTGCGCTCGTCTGTCGACTGTGGTCGCGATAAATTCTCGTTGTATCCGCCGGTATTAGTTTTAATAATTGTTACGCGTTAAATAGTCAAATTATGTCATTATGTCAACGTTCACTTCATTTTGCACGTAACTTAGAATTTTTGTTCATCGTGCCGTCTAACGTTTAACCTTCTGCATTCGAGAAATTACTCTTATTCGGTCGATAATACTAACTTCAGAGATTTTGGACAGTGTAAAACATTTACTGAGATTTGCTTATATTTACCTTCATTCAGTTTAGTTAACCCTTTCGTTACGAGCGGTGACTATAGTCACCCCGTGAAATTTTGCGAACAGAGTATTATTGCATTATGCGATAATTTTTTAACCCTTTCCTTTCTATGACTGACTGTTTTCGCGTTACGTCCTGCGTAAGATTCCACGATATTGAATGTACGACGGATAATTACAATTGTTCCATAAGTACACATTTTTGCCGTGGCAGCTTATTCAGCGGGAATTGCTTGCCGAAAAATCCTCCCGTAGCGAAAGGGTTAAGTAATACGCTAAAATTTACGTGTATGGCCGTTTAACCTTTTGGGTCTGAAAATTTATCAAACTATTATCTGGTGACTAACGGTCACCTCTCGAGTGCAAAGGGTTAATTGCCGGTTTTAGATTTTCTAAATTCTATGTATCAATATTTGTAAATGAAAATTATTAAAGTTGCAGGATATTTTGTTTTTTATATGAACCGGTATTTTAACAATTAGCAATCCGTTAATTGAAGGGGATCAAAGGACGTGCACATATCGCAAGGAGTATTTTTCTTTAAATATTATCTTTTTGGAATTTTTAAACTTACACAGTGTAGAATGAGATCATTGAATGTCTGTATCGCGCGACATAGTTGTAATGTAACAGTAACAAGCTGTGCTCTCTGCTTTCAAAACAACTTGTACAACACCTCGTTGAATTTTACGTGCAACATTGGCTTCTATTCCATACAACACTCGCTTGAATATCTTTTTCCCGAATACGTTTCTCGAAAACTTTCCCTTAACATCTTGAAACGCAATTAGGTGTGCTGATTGGCTTTTGGCATCGTTAAGTGTCTTTTCGTTAGCTTGAACACGGAAACTCTTTCTAATTCTTTTTCATTCCCTTAACGCTTTAGTAACTGATTTTGCCACGTATACGATACGACGAGGTTCACAGAACCCCAGAGAATTGTTTAACTATTTGCAGATAATAACAAGAAAAAGATAAAAAAATTTTGACCTCACAAGTAATTGGACAGATTGCACTTTTTAATAGAGAAACAAGAATAAACTCTAAAAGGTCGGACAAAATAATGTATCGACGGCGAATATTCCCTAAATTATGCAAAAATTGCCTTATCCCTTGCTAGGGGTTAAGTTTAAAATCTGAAAGAAGTATAAAGCATAGTTCCACGATCTACGGATTCACCGACGTCATTTTACTTCCAGCTTAAAATAAATTTCGCGCACTGCAGTATTAGCATCCGTTGATTAACATATTTTCATCGATTCTTCGATTTTAATCTCTCCCTCTCTACCACACTTTCTAGTTGACAATCGAGAATCGTGGAAATTGTAGCACGTACTGTCTTAAAACGGGATGGCGAACCACTGGGACTGGTTCGGTCGGCGACTACCGCCAGTGGTCGAAACATTTTCTACGCCAATATCCTCGAGGAGGAAGTCGCTGCGTAAAAGGAACAAAAGTTATTCGGGGAACGGAGGATCGCCAGCTTTCCGTTGGCGGGATACTATCCGAATAAATCTCGCGACAATTCCGGCTGTTTCAATGCTGGTGAACCGCACAGCGACGGCGGAACACAACGGGGACCTGAATACTGCGTGTCACGATGCGCGGAGAATGGTACGTGTCTTTCAGGATTCGCGAAATTCATAGTACACCCTCGGGACGGAACGCGGGAGAGGGGAGGGATTGGGGTGGGATGGAAAAAGAGAAGAGAAGGAAAGATTGGTGATGGGAAGAGCGGAGAAGGAAGGAGAGAAGAGAAGAAAAGAGAAGGGAAGAGAGGAGAAGGGAAGAAAAGAGAAGGGAAGAGAGGAGAAGGAAAGAGAGAAAGGGAGAAAAAAGAAGGGAAAAGGGGAGAATGGAAGAGAGGAGAAAGGAAGAGAGGAGAGATGAATGCGCGTCGGGGACGTAAATTCTTCGGAAGACGGAAAAGTACAATCGCGTAATTATTTCTGCCTGTTTCCGGCTATCTTTCCTGAATCAACGAACTCCGCTTGAGATAGAAAAACGACGAAACCGCGAGTGGCGGAAAGGGGATGGGTGCTGGGTTTGGAAAGGGGTGCAGGGGGAAAGGAAGAAAGAAAACAGACGAAAAAGGAAGGAAACCGCCGCGCAGTCAGAGCATTCCTGCTGAGCAACGTTCTCGTTCTGTATTTATATTCGCTTCCAGAGAGCGCTCGGCGATTCTCAGGTTGAACAAAAGGAAAGCATCGGCCGGAGAAAAATTAGAGAAGAAATTCCGCGGAGCAGCGGGTCAAAACGAAACTTTTTCGAAATAACAACGACTCGTCGACGGGTTCTCGCGACATGGAAAGGAGGACGCGCAAGTAGAATGGGAATGCGTGTAGTCAGACACGCGCGCTACGTCTACGCGGTGTCTGTCTCATTAATTTCTGTTAGTACAACGCTTAGAATTCTTAACACTCTTTATTTAAGAATTAATCCTTTGCGGACGGTTATCTGCAGACAGCAGCCCAAGCATTTTAACCATTCTAAAATAAGATCTCCGTTTCATTTTGTTCTGTAGTGTATCTCCGCGGGAATGGTCTCTCATAGTGGACAGCATAACTTTCTTTTGACTTTGTTCGTTTATTTCCGAGAAAACTTAGCGTCTTTATCACATCAACACTGTTCAATATTACTGTCAAAAAAAGAAGAAGAAGACGGAGAGGGATTGAAGAGTATATTATATATTAGGTATTATTGTACAGCATAACGTACGTGGACTACACCATGTCGGGAACTCCTGCCAATTATATAATGATAAAAAACAAAAGAATACGATCCGGCGCGATTCCACCGCTGCTAGTCCTGGTGGGGATACGTGCGCATTCCAACATAAGCCGATCATAGCAATATACAATGTATCTTTCTTTTTATTTTTATAATTACATATAATATTTTATAATTTTTATAATTACTTATTTTCTGCTCGTGTTATAAACCTATTCGGAATTTCCAACGTGTACATTCAGTTAGTTTTTAGGATCGCTTATACCGATATTCAACTCAAACATTTTACATATTTCATGCAATTCAGCATTACTTGTCGATCCGAAAACAAATCTTTATAAACTTTGTCCTTTGCTCACCATTAAAATCAATAGGTGTCCTCAAGTTTATTGCGTATGATATAATTTGAAGACACTCGAACTTTCTCACATGTTGACCAGAGAGGCTTGCTATACCTGAGGATGGCCATCGGTTAGCAGGTGTTCATATTCAATCACCCTGCCCATAATTAGGCCCAACCAATCGCGTGAATCCATATTCAAATATTTTCAAAATAATATCTGCTCACTCGTGCGTTTTATACCCCACCGAATCTCCGACTCGAAGGTAAGTTGAAACCAGAGTTGTACCAGGAAACGGATTCACATCCTAACCATCGTACGATCAGCCTTTCATCATAGTCCACTCGAGTCTATCGTATCCGCCTTCGTATCTGTTGTAATCCGGAATTATTGCTATCGTCTACTATATTACGTTTATCTAAATACTACAACCTACTATCTCTATTCAGTAACACGTACGTTATCGCGAATTCGGAAAATATCGAGTCGAAGATTTACAACTGTTTCGTATGTCGGCTTAGCTGCGAGAACGGTGCGTTGCTCTCAAAAGACTTTCCGACGTTATTGTAATCGCCTTGTGCAGTGAAAAGGTTCGCTCTTGATGAGGTTGATAATGTTGCAATCGGGAGCTGTTCAGGTGTCAAACTTGGAAAGACAGAGTTGAGTTGTTTAGTTTAACCCATTTGCATCCAAGCGCGGAATAATCCGCGGCCCGCGACTGTCTTCTATCACCGAGCGCGAAATAATCCGCGAGCTGTGACTTTCTTTCATTAGCAGACACTGAATGTTCTTCTTCTGCCACAAATCATGTTTGATCCCTTTTGTGAGCATCTTACCTACATCAGTTCATTATATTCTTGACAAGTTTTGCTTTTGTTGTAAAAATCTCCATGAACAATTCGGAAGTCAAGTACTGGATATACGACCGACCACGCGCGATGATACAGGCCTGTCGTCAGTTGAACGTCGCTGATGCAAATGGGTTAATGTATAGGCTTGTACTCTCACTTCGCTGGTCTTCGTGCATTGTCTTACAATGCTTGTGATTGCTCGGTGTTTGTACTAAAAGAGACGGCTAGCCCTAAGCAATCATTGTTGTTTAACACGTTGTCGCAAATGACGTCTATAGCCGTCCGATCTTTGGCGATATGTAGGCAAATGACGTCTATAGCCGTCCGATCTTTGGCGATATGTAGGCAAATGACGTCTATAGCCGTCCGATCTTTGGCGATATGTAGGCAAATGACGGCTATAGCCGTCGTGCACATTTTAATCAATAAAAAAAAGAACAGCGTTAGTACGAAGTGTACTAACACATACACTTGTTAATTATTGAGTAACACATCTAGAAAAAAAGTTATAGCATGCCAGACAGCATATTAATTGTTCTTTTATGCGGTTTCTCATGCCCTACCACTTCGGAACATTTGGACATCTAGAGGCAAATGATGGTTATAACAGTCGTTCACGGTGAATCCTATCATTTATAATGCTTTCTTGTATGTATGTAATTTGTTTCCTGAATTAATTTTTATTTCATTTTTACTATTTTATAAACAAAATAAATTACAAATGATAATTTTGTTTCAAACTGATTTTCTTGTGTTAAGTTTACACCTATTAACTCACTTTTATTCATAGGAATCATTTTGAATTAGTAAAACAAATGCCGTATAGTCGTCACGATGGTCATAGTCGTCATTTGCTTCGGGAAGAGAAAAAATGACATGATGAGCAAATGACGTTTATAATTGTCGAAAGTGTTTTGGGAAAAACTATGGCCAAATGTGATCATTTTCACTTCCAAACATACAACTTACACTCGATTTCATCTGGCAGTCATAAACAATCGAAAAACGTGTGTTTCTGAGGGCGATCGTCAGTTTAACCGTTTGGCTGCTGACGTATTTTTTCAGACATATGCCAAAACTACGACACTAATTGCTCGTGTATGGGAAAAAACGTAAAACACTTTTCGTACGATAAAGTCACTTGTATTACTTTGCAACAACAAAAATTAAAAAATACCAATTGTTTACATAAATTTGTTTTAATTAATTTTGTGAATAAAATTGGTAATGAGCATTCATAATTCAATCAAATTAACACAAATAAATTGTATGCTGCGCAAACACAAGGTTCTTCACTGGACACACAAATGCTAGTGTTCTGGATCAGCATTATTACGCTCTCCACAGTCTAGGCATCGAAAATAAAGAGGAGCGCTCTTCGCATTTTTGGCGTAACATAAGAAGAGCGCGATAGCGCTCGTCAGCAGTCAAACGGTTAAAAATATGCGACAGCGTGTTAAAGACGTTGTAGGGAAGGAGGGCTGGTCAGCGTTTCCTTTCTATCGAGGACGCTTGGGCAGGTATAGGGTCGTCATTGCATATACTTCTACTCTAATTTAGAACGCAACAACAATTTTCGACGATTCTGAGGTATCGGTCGTTCGCGAAACGTGCTTGAATACATTTAAAACGTGGACGTCTGCCTTTAGTCCACTACCCGCATATTCTGCACTCTCGATTGATGTTTGTTTTTGTGTCTTATCTTATCTGATCTTATCTTAATCTCAAATCCTGGATTCGTGCCTGACGAATCTTTCAATACAGTATATCTCTCGTATTACCGTTGAGATTTCCAAATAAAGTTAATTATATTGTATAATAAATACATAGGCGAGGTAGATAGGGCCAACCAATAAACTTCCATTTACTGTTTTATGTGGAAGTCGAATATGTGGTGGAGAAAATTATTTTTTTGGAGTCTCGAAATGTGTACAAGTAAATGCACACATAAGGTACAAATATGTACAGAAGAAGAACAATCTTAAACCAAACATTGAAATTATCAGTAAAAGATCTATTGGAAATGGGGTTTTATATTTCTTAAATAAAATACACTCTTATTTGAAATATAATACTTTATTATATAGGACAAGGAAAGGCAACTATGACCGAACCTGCGAGCTTTGCCATGAGATTAACAAAATGCTTTTAACGTTTTCGAACTTCTTAAAATGCCAGATGTGGCTTGGGTTCTTAGAAGAAGCCCTTGAGAAAGTACGTTAAGAGAAAACTGCTTTATGGTTAATTTCTGCTTTGTAGTGTTTCTGTATTCAATTTCTAACAAGGTCACTAATTGATATCTTATAAATAATTTAGCAAACGTTTGTTTATAGTACAAAATATATGTTACAAACGAATCTTCATGCGTATACTACTTTCCCACAAAATACTCCCGAAACTGCCCGTCTAGGCAAACACTCGACCGTTAGAATGTTTTGTTCGCAAAGGGTTAACGTAATATAAATAATATGGTATCGCGTATGCAATGATTTTAAATATAATGTTAACTGTTTGGAAATTGACTTAACCGTTTGAGTGCTACGTGTTTTTCCTGTTTTCCCGTCCAAAAGTGCCAAGGAGTGCTTTTTTGCTTGTCCTATTCCCTTTCCAAAAATGCCAAGCAGCACTTGTCTTATTCTCCGATTAAAAATGCCAAGGAGCATTTTTGCGCTGTTTTCCGCTATTCACTGACTTTAATTCATCAGAAGTCTGTAATAATACTAATACATTCTATGTATCGGTAATAAACCACAATTACTTACTTGTATAACCGAATAGTCGCTCTTGGGCGACTGTTTCCTTGACTAAAAGTGACAACCCCATTGGGCCCGTCACAACCTCTACAATAATTTCGAGCAGAGATTAGATACCGGTGTATCTTAAGGTTTCGGTATCATATCGATATTTGTTTCCGTGTTATTGCGACATAATCGCTAATCGATAAACAGATTTCAATACCGGTATAAGACGGTCTATACTGATATCTTTATATATATTTTATAATACTGTAATATTACTGTAATATTTTGTAATATTTTGTAATACTGGGTAAAAATACTGAAACGTATACAGCTATGATATTATGAATATAAGCCACTATATTTCTAAAACTATGTTCCTTGAATCTTTCAATTTCAACTCATGATTTCTCCTTTTTTCTTAGAGTGTTTACCTGCACTATACCGATATAACGTCTTTTCGATGCCTTCATATCGGCATCGAAAACAATCGGTTTCCTTAGCGACAATAAACTGACTATCTAAAAAAAAAAATACCGGTATCAGTAGTTATTAGTAAATTATTAGTAAAATACTGAAGATTAGACTGTAGATAGATTTTCTTATCTATTCGATAAGAGTAAAAGAACTTGAACGAGGGATAAAACTTGCGAACTGTAGATTCTTGAAAAATTCGTTCTTACTCTTAACCCGTTCTCAATTAACTTTCCCCTGATCATTTATTCCAAAACGCTTTTCCGTCTTCGTGTTCTTCAAACCTTCTCACTGGAACCAGTCGATCACGTCCAACGAAAGCCATGCGTACCTTGGCTATACTTTAATCTCAAACGTTTCATTCCTAAGGTTGCAAAAATCCGAACATTTTTCTCTCTATCCTAAGCGCTCTTCTTCGTTCCCCTCAAAAAATCCTTACATTCCAGCGATATTCATGCTATTCTTCTGTCTCTTGTGCCACCGTACCCTCTTCATTTTTCACCAGTCTCGAGGACTATCTCGCGAACAAACATCGGCCGTGCGTACAGGTGAAAGCTGGAGCTCGGAAGAAGATAAATCGCCTTCCATCCGTCGTGCGCGTTTACGTTGCAGCAAGAAATCGAAGTCCCCATATTCGATCGGCGTTCAATCGGACCCCAACCGGAACGGGTGCGGAAGCATTAGCAGGGCGCGCGTGTAGCTGACGCGGCCGCGTCGTTCACGGTTTATCCGTGAGGGCAGACACTGTTAAATGCACACGGAGTCACCTCGATTCCGCCGTGGGGGCAGGCTCGATGGTGGCTGCGGTTCGGCCTAGCGTGAAACTCTCATCAACCACCATAATTACCGCCATACAGCTCGCATCTACCCCTCTCTTCCCGACCCCGTTGGTTGCACCGACCACCCTCTGGCTCTGTTCCCCTACAATCCCCTCCCTCTTCTCGTCCCAACCCACCTCTCACCCCGTCCGATTCCCCGTTTCCCTTTCGTTCCGGCTATCTCTTATCCGTGTCTCCATCTCCATCGCCCGGGGTCGTCCGGTTCCTCTACGGGGATCTCGAGAAAAACTAACAAGTAAGACTCGAATGGACTTGTCGTCGTTAATTTTTGAGACAGCGTGAGAGAGAACGGGAGAAAAAGAGAGGAGCTAAGGGAGATCTACGGCTTCCACGGAATCGATCGGCATTAATTTCGCGTCCGTTCTCCCTGTAATTGCAACCACCGGCCCGTTTCTTCTGCTGGCCGGCACCGAGTTAGAGATATATTTTCTCTCAGTTCGGCCTGATTGCGAAAGATGGCCTGGTTCGCCTGGCTATTTTTCATTGTTAGCCGAATCGTGAGCGCGGACCCGGTTTTTCCACCCCCTTTCCCGTCGAGTGTATTAATAAACATTGAGCGATCCTGTAGGAAACCTGTACATTAACACATTGAGCGCCACGCGAATTCTTAAGGAAGTCCCCGTCAGGCCACGCGCGCTGCTTACAAGCGCTGGTATTGCGGTGTAGCAATGCGAAACGCGCTATTAACCCTTTGCGGACGAGTGTCGGATATATCCGCCCAACTCTCGCGCTGCAACTGGCGTTTGTCTGACGTAAACGACACGTATAAGATTTGCATGGGTATACTAGCCTAAGAAGTCAAGTTGGCCTAAATTTGTTTGTTTATGATTTTGTTAGATTTTATGAAAAACTTATTTAAATACAGCTTTAGTTTTTATAACACAAATGCGCAACGTAACTATTTTCTTTACTGCTTCGTCCGCAAAGGGTTAACAGATTTAAATTAGGGCCATTGCTTCTTATCGCAGTAGAAGATATTTATGATTAAAATGAAATGCTTATAGACATTCATTCAACATGTTATGTATCAATCATTTTTATGTTTATCGTGTTTCAATGAAATTCATTAAAATGAATTAAATGATACAACCCTATAGTAAATAAAAATTAAGTAAATTTTAAATAAATTTTCAGCAATTACTTAAAATAATGTAAATTTTTTAGTTTTATATCATATTTTACACTATTAGTGTAAAGTGATAAGACAGTTTTCTCTAAGACAAAAACTAATGCCTCTCGCGAGGCTTTCTATTTATTTTGTTTTTGGCTGATAGGCGGCTCTTGCCTCCACCAATCAGGCCATTCGAAAAAAAATGCACGCTTTCGACGTCTCCCCTCCGTGCAAATCCCGGTGACGATTCTGCACCCAGGATGTCGGTCGCCTATATTTCCTTCGGTGAACAGGTTTACGATGCGACCCTTTACATCTACAAATGACTTAGCGATACGTTACGTCTCGTAAATCTGGTCCTTGTTCGGACGATCAGCTGTTTAGCACCCGGGCCATCCGGACCATTCTTAAAATGCCTACGATACAAAATTATATTAATTATCCTCATAACATTAGACCAATTACAGTTTACATATTTTTAGGTATTTATATTGTGATGTTATAATAATAATATTGTAGAGGTGCCGAATTTACCATAGCGTGAGAGAATGCATAAGAGTGAGGGTGAGTGTGTGTATGTGGCGTTCGTCGCTTGTTCGTCGCGAATGTTCGGTCCTGGAACATTCGATGATGGCAAACCCCCACCACCTGTGCTAATGCATATAAAAAGAGATGCATGCCCGCCGGGCGACATTCGTTAGAGATTCGTTAGGCGACATTCGACGACGCGATTAAGTGTAATTTATCAGATTAATATAAGCCTGCGTGTACCTGTCCTACAATATTTATTTATTGCTATCATTACAGGAATATAATTACAATACTATGTATAAATTTGACTCTTCGCATAATTCTGCAACACGCTACAACGTCTAATTAAACTGTACTCTTTTTGGCCAGAGAAAACTGTCCCTTGGCCTTTCTCCCACCACGTATCCCGGAAAAATCCCTCAAGTATGGCCATATTTGGACATATTCCAAAAAACATGACCATATTTGGGCATTTTTCGAGGGTCTCACGCGTCGCCAAGGGTTTTCCCTAAACAGACCTGAACTCTCGCTGTCCACTCCTTACTTTCTCTTACTCTATAAAATTAATTACGATACTACAATATATTTACAAGATGCCGGATATATCCGGCGCTCGTACTCACAGGTCGCCGTGTAGCTGCCGGATGTATCTGACAGTCGAAGCAAAAGGGTTAACGAGGCTCGCTTCTCGCGTTTTCCTTCTCTCCTCCCCATCGCCCGCCGTTTAAAATGTATCATAAACGCGTCCTGCGGGAATTCACGCCGCGGTGATTTCGTCGGCTAAACGAATTTTCACTGCGCTCGCGCGCGCGTAAGCATCCTCCAGTTATCGTAATTGAAACGTTCATTGTTTCCTTTTGGAGGGTGCGTTAAGCGTTTCTAAGCACACCATGATTAATCGTTGCATATTTAACGCGGCATTACTCGACGTCAGGGCGAACTCATCCGTTGGGTGCACCGCCATGCCGCTTTCTGTTCGGGAAATTACCCCTTTCCCCTATTGAAACTTTTATGCTGCGGCTGTTGCAAAAGAAAGGATTGTGAACGAAAAGGAAAGGGAATGGTGGTGTTTCGTTTGGAGCCTACTTATGAATTCATTGGTAAGATGAGGCCCGTGCCTTAAACACGGGGTTAGGAAGGGACAGGTTGGAATTCGTATATATAGGGTGTTCGAACAAAACTGGGAGAAAATGGGAGGAGTAACTCTATGCAACATTCTAAGACGAAAATCAAGAGTAACAATATTGCGTTTGACGCTTTGTTTATTAGTTAGAAGCAATTAAAGGACGGGCTATTTTACTCCTGAGAGCAGGCAAACGGGGCAACACGGTAGGTAACGTCAATGACTACGCAGTGACGCTTTGTGAGTACAGAAATGTACTTTCACACGATTCCGTGGAACATTTTAAAACCAAATCGTAGAATCTGTTTTTGATTCGTGAAAGTACATTTCTATAGGTGTTCAGAGGTAAGCCGTATTGCGTACGTAGTTACGACTGAGTGTCACTGCGTAGTCATTGACGTTACCTACCGTGTTGCCCCGTTTGCCTGCTCTCAGGCGTAAAATAGCTCGTCTTTTAATTGCTTATAACTAATAAACAAAGCGTCAAACGTAATATCGTTACTCTTGATTTTCATCTTAGAATGTTGCCTACAGTTACGCCTTTAATTTTCTCCCAGCTTTGTTTGAACACCCTGTATAGAAACCGCGACGGACTCGAGAACTTGCACGTAAGGTCGTTGGTTGATCCCTCCTAGTGGTGAGGGCAGGAAGGTCACCGCAATGGATTCCAGCATTTTTCAAACGTTGATTCGTGGATCTCGCCCTCTTCCCCTAATCCATGTGGCGGACGTAATTGTACGATACTGGGGACTGGTGATTAAGTAAACATCACGCGGTTCCATTTGCCGACCAATCGAACGCTGCTGTCAGATTAAGGGATAATCGTACAATTAGTCTGCATCGATCGTGCGGCAGTAAATACTTCCCTTTGGTCGATCCAAGTGTTCCGCGAGCCGCCCTGTAATTGTAGCCGACTGATCTCGAAAATAATCGGAAACGTACTGTTTGGCGTCGATCGCTCGAGGTCAGTATGTTCGAACTTAATTGAGTGTACTGGCGTCGAGGTGTGGTTGAACAACGGTTGCGTATTCGTTGAGTGCAGGTGGCGATGATGAAAGATTGAAGTGTTTATGGTTACGCGAGAGATTCTACAGTTTCTAAGAATTCGGTTGGAGGGGGGAGGGGGTTGAAAATGCTCGATATAGTTTGAAGGGCATGTGGTTTTTCTGTCACACAGTAACTCTTTCCCTTTGGCGACACAAACCTCTCCCTTCGTTCGTTTTTTGAGAATAAACGACGAAGAATCAAAAAGAGAGATTCATTGGCGAATTGTTTGACACGACGAGGAACGAAATGAGGAAAATAGTATATAATAATAAATAATAATAATAAATAAAGTTTCGACGTAAAACACATATCTGAATATTTGTTTAATTAATTTTTTATTTATTTATTTATATTTCATTTATTATTAGGAGTTTTGTGTTTTCCCATTGATCGGTAATTAAAATTTTAGAGTCGAAACACAAAATCTAATTTGATAAAATATCACATTTTATAAATCGCTCGTTATTTTTAAACGATTTTTCTGCTATACTTTCAATTTCAATAAAGCAATTTTAAGATCATTTCCTGCCACGTTTCCTATTGAGATTTAGTAGATTGAGATTTTTTTGAGAAAAAGAACAAGGTTAAAGATATTAGAAGATAAAGAATTAGAGTTAGAAACTAAAAAGGATACCAAAAACGGAAAGCGGCAATATGCGATGCATCTTCTTTTATTGTTTTATTATCTTATGTTTTTTTTTATTTTAGAGCAGGAAATTAGATCAATAAGTTAGGTGGATATTAATATTATAAGTGTAACTAGGACTAGGCAAAGTAGAGTAGTGCACAAAGTGGCAATAAATGAAGAACGAGAGTAAGAGAAACGGAGTAAATGGAGTTATAGAGAAATGTAAACCAAAGTCCACTTTTTTTGGCTGCGGAGCCGAAAATAAAGATTACATATTAGGTGTGCAAATTAATTCGGTGCTTTTGCATTTAACGCTTTGAAACTTCCATTCAGATTAAAATACCTTTCTCGCCCTGTGGTGATTTGGAAGTAGCAACGTTATACTTTAAGGAACATTAAAACAATTAACGACAATTCGGTGTAATTTCACCTAATAGTAGTAAACAGTATGGCGTTTGATAAAGAGTATTTGAGGAACTGCATTCTTTTTGCTTTTGAACTGAAGAAAAATGCTTCTAAAGCTTGTCTTGTACGCGTTTTCCACCGTCAGTATTAGTGTAGTTAAACTCATACGTCGCACGCCGAATTAACTTTGTGCGACTAATTATGTATAAGTGGACTGTATAATAATTACAATGCCGGTGTAGTGACTAGAAACACTTGATACTTTATTCTCGATACATTGCAAGTAACTTTATATTAAATGTTTGTATGGTATATGGTGGCTATTGCAACTCGAAAAAATGGTACCTTTAAAATGAATGATTGACTAAAAAAGGGCTTGTTTTTCGCCTGTCAAGCGCTAATATATACATGTCCTTGGCTGGGCGGACACCACTCCAAGGACAAGATGATTCGTCGGTCATCCTTGGAGTGGGGAGGTATAGCCCACACAAGGGGTGGTTTCGGAGTGTATCTGATAAAATCCTAGACCCCAGGGGGTCATCTAAAAGTCTTGTTATTTGAAATATATTATCACGGCATGCAATAAAGTCTGATAGCCCGTCGCTGAGGAACCGTCATTATCAAAATTGTCGTTTAAATATCTGTGAACCTAACGATCAGGTAAATTTCGCCTACTAACGGTTCCTAATCATCATTTCAATCAAAAAAGGTTCGCAACGCGAGAAAGCTAAATTAACGATTTATTTCGCGTTGGGCAATAACGCTGTGATGTATAAAACATTCAAAAAGTGGTTTTAATCAAGAATTCCGAAACGTAGTTTTTAATTTATTGGGCAAGCCACGTCCAGGACAGGCAAGAAAGTTTAACCCTAGGCTTACGGGTTAATTTAGGTAAATTTGACGAGTTTTGGACTACATGAGTAAAATTTACAAAAATAATTACTATTATTCCTAGTAATTCTTGCTGAGTTTTATTCATGGAACGATACAAATATTCCCAAATCTATTTCTTTCTCAGTTCGGCAATTTCAAATTCTTTTCGATGTATACCTATTGCTTGATATATGAAAATTAGAAACAGATCTACAAGAAATGTCCGTAAATCTAGTGTTAAAAAGCTTTTGTAAAACGTTTGAAAAAACTGAAGAAGGGCTTGCGTCGCAACTGGGTGTTACCCACCGATACTTATTGTAACGTTCACTTCAGTTAGGAAAAATTCAAAAGTTAGGAAGATAGGTTCCAAATTAATTTGAAAGGCATCAAATTAATTTGCACGCCTAAAATATATATATTTTTCTCTTTCATATTTCTCTCCACTCTTTCCCCACCTCCTCCATTTCCCGTGCTGAACTTGTTTCAGTGGATCTGTTTCTAAGTTCATCCGCGTCGGTCGCGAATCAGAAGCACCTCAGAGAAGGCAACGGCAATCCTGCTGTATTCTTTGCATGAATTCAATCACGCCGAGGTTCCCTTTTCGCCTCCTCGCATAATTTATAATCCCATCCGCGTCCTCGCGCTTGTAGATCTTTATCAGACCCCCGGGGCTACAACCGGAAAAAGCTTTAATCATCTTAATTCCCGCCGTGACCCGAACTTCTTAGTCAAACTTGTTCGCGCGGTATCTCGTGAACAAGTTTCTCCCTCGCAGCCTGCGAGCGTGTCCTCTTCACGCTGGATCCGTGTGACAAAACCTTTTCATCGGCGAACTTCCAGCTTTGCGAAGAGGGAAACAGTGGTAGAATTCAATAACACTGCACAGTCTGAAGGAGAGTTATCGAAGGCGACGAGAGGAAAGTGAAATCGTCGCGTTGTCCGGTGTCGACAAGCGGCACCAATCATAGACTCAATAATATACCCCTTATAAATTAAATCAAAAATATGTAGGAATGCGATCGAGTGGATGCGAGTTTGGAAAAGTCGGAAGAGTATTTGAGTTGGGCGATTGTCGTGCGAACGCAGAATGTTTGGGCTCGAATGTTTCTAAGGCGTGAAGGATGAGAACTTGAGAAAACAGTGCGACTGAGAAATTCTGGGTGGTTTTGACCGATGCGTAGAGTGAGAAAGGTTGACAATTAGAATGAAAGGAAACGAGTGTTTGGAAGAATATGTGACGGGGAAAATGCGAGCGCGTAGCAGAAAGAGTTTGACTACCGCGACAGAAAGAGTTTGATCGTGAAGGCAGAAGGAGTGATTCTGAAAGAAGCAAGAACGTTGAAGTTGTTAAGTTGAAAAGTTGATTAAGTTGTTACTATTAAGCTATTTTAAATATATTATTGTAGGAATGTGATCGAGTGGACGCAAGTTTGGAAAAGTCGGAAGAGTATTTGAGTTGGGCGATTGTCGTGCGAACGCAGAATGTTTGGGCTCGAATGTTTCTAAGGCGTGAAGGATGAGAACTTGAGAAAACAGTGCGACTGAGAAATTCTGGGTGGTCTTGACCGATGCGTAGAGTGAGAAAGGTTGACAATTAGAGTGAAAGGAAACGAGCGTTTGGAAGAATATATGGCGGGGAAAATGCGAGCGCGTAGCAGAAAGTATTGGACGAAAGGTTTTGATTGTGAACCTAGAAAGAGTGTTGAAGTTGCTAAGTTGTAAAGTCGTTTAAGTTGTTTTTGTTAAATTGTTTTAGATATACTTTTATTAATATTTTAATCGCTTCACTTTTATTTTTCACACCTGAATTCCATCTTCCGTTCTACAAAAATCATTTTATAGAACTTTCCTATAAATATATCCACGAAACTCCACAACTAGTCTTAAGCTAAGGAAAAACTAGGTTTAGGCACATACTTAGTTGCTTTATTCATTGGCCATAAGGCCAATCGACGTAACTGTGAGTAAATATGCAAGAACAATTTATTTATATATAGTTATTAACAACAAAAAACACAATGAAATATAATAAAAATATTAAACACGGTAAAATATGGTTTAGGTCACATTCTCTCTTCTCTCTATATATGTATATTCTGTATAACACGTTTCCAGGAATGCTGTTATCACCATAGACTCTCTTCTTTTTTTTCGCCGTTCACTCTATCAATCCCATGCACATACAAATCACACAAATTATACTTCGTTGCACTTATTCCACAATACGAATTTGAATATTTATCCATATGTTTATCAGACATTCTTCGCACTCATACAAACATTCTTTCTCACATTCCACACTCTGTGATTCCACCACAGTAACTTCCTCATAAATTGTCAGTACGACATTTTTTCTCGTTGACTTTACCACCATGACCAAAGGTCGACCGGCCTAATGACTCTATTTCCTAGGTTCTTCATTATACCTCACCCCATCCATCTCCCCATATCTCCTTCCACTTATCCTCAAAGTCCACTCGCTACCTCCATCCTCAACTATCCAATCCTTGCAGATTCCAAAAACATACCTCCGAACTTCCTCCGACCACATCCGCTTCACTCTCCCTATATAACCCCTGCCTCATCAAACTAACGCATAATTCTTCTTCAATCTCGGGCGCATATAGTCTAATTTTCATCTGTTTATTGTTAACCTTTTGCGGACCGGAAGCCCTTCACTGTTGCGTTCCAGCAGATCCGCGCTGGAATTGAAAGTGCGTACCAGCCGGTCAGCACAGATTTCACCAATCGCTTATCCGCTTGGTAACGTTTACTTTGGAAAACTTTTATGACCTTACTAACGTAACGTTCAAGTTGTGCTGCGACTTTGAACTGTACGGAACGGTGGGTTTGAAAATACTAAAACTAAACCGAACTAAGCCGAAACTAAAACTGGCCTATTTCAGATCGGCTACATTGTAGCACTTATTTTATCTTTTTTAGTTTAAAATTTAGAAATAGTTGGGTGAATAGGGCACGGTAGAACTCAAAGCGATGTCGAGTCACAATCGGTTAAGTTATTGTTAATAAACTTTTAGAAACCCAACCGACTCACAAGTCTATCCTTCCATAATTGAACTGGTGTTGTCGTGAAATACAACAACATGTCCGACAAAGAGCATCGTAACACGCGTATCTTTCGAAGATCTAGCATCGTTAATTAAGAAAGACGCGACGGAAAGATAGAACCGAGGATGGCAGGGAACCGGAAGAGAGGGGGAAGGGTGGAGAAAAAAATGAAGTCCACAGGCAGTGCTTTCTGGAATAACTTTCCAGGTGGTAATTGGTAACCTGGAAGCACGGGTAGCTCTTCTTTCAGAGCCGTCGGCGCGAAAAGTCCCGAAGAAGAAACTCGAACAAAACTGTATCATTCCAGCGAGAGGGCGCATAATAGGCGTTGATTAAATCCGCTTCTAGCCGGGACACCCACTCTCGGATTAAAATAGCGTGAAGGTTCTTCTCCTACCAACCCCTGAGCATTCCCCTTGCCGCTGTCCCTCGCCCTGTTCACGGTTTCTTCCACTGTGTTATCCTCTTCTTCTGCGTCTCGGCCTCCCGCGGCGCCGCGTGGGAACTTTTCTTTTGGGCCGATCATCCGTTTCGTTTTCCCGGCAGCCTCTCTCTTCTTCGGCCAACGAAACCTTTAATTCTTCCCTCCCCCATGCCTTCCTTCTCATTCTTCTTTCTTGCGCCCCTTACTTATTTTATTTATTTATTTAACGGACGTACGCCCATTTTCAACAGAGAAATATAGATGTAAACGGTTATAAATACATAAACTATTAGTTAACAGTTAACCAACCGAATGGGGAGATCTTGACGTTCTTTCCTCTGCCGTTGATTCTATTTACTTTTATTATTAGCTAGTCTTGGACTAGTGTTATTCTCAGTTCATCAAATATAATACATTTTCTGTTCTTCCAAAGCACATTTTTTAATAAATTCAACATCGATTCAAGACTAGCTAATAACAAAAGTAAATAGAATCAATCGCAGCGCCCTTGTTGCGGAAAAAATGGGAGATCTCCCCATTCTTTCCTCTGCCGTTGATTCTATTTACTTTTATTATTAGCTAGTCTTGAACTAGTGTTATTCTCAGTTCATCAAATATAATACATTTTCTACTCTTCCAAAGTACATTTTTTAATAAATTCAACATCGATTCAAGACTAGCTAATAACAAAAGTAAATAGAATCAATCGCAGCGCCCTTGTTGCGGAAAAAATGGGAGATCTCCCCATTCTTTCCTCTGCCGTTGATTCTATTTACTTTTATTATTAGCTAGTCTTGAACTAGTGTTATTCTCAGTTCATCAAATATAATACATTTTCTACTCTTCCAAAGTACATTTTTTAATAAATTCAACATCGATTCAAGACTAGCTAATAATAAAAGTAAATAGAATCAATCGCAGCGCCCTTGTTGCGGAAAAATGGGAGATCTCTCCATTCTTTCCTATTTTCATTGATTATATTTACTTTTGTTATTAGCTAGTCTTGAACTAGTGTTTGTTAACAGTTCATCAAATGTATTTCCTGTTTTACCAAATTGTAATTTTTAATCAATTCAACTCTGATTCAAGACTAACTAATAACAAAAGTGAATAGAATTAATGGCAGAGGAAAGAGTGGGAGATCTCCCCATTCGGTTGGTTAAATGTTAAGAAAGAAGAAAGTAGTGCAAGTAGCAATGTTTAGTGTATTCCCGACGTAAAAGAATTCAGAGATATAGCGCAGAATTAATCAGACCTAAGGGAGTTCAGCGGTCACTGGTCAGACGGTCGCGTGTTTCCCTCCGCGAAGCTTTTAATTTCCGAACGTCCTATTAAATTAAGCTTCGATTAATGGAATTCCATATCGGTATTAATTCTCTGAGTACCTCGTCTCATTTCATTTATTTCTCGATGAAAATTTCCACACACACATACATGTCTGCCATGCTTTTGTTTACTTAAGTAGAAACAATTTTATAAGTGCATTCGATGGAAACTTTATATCTCCTTTTTGTAAGGATATGAAATAACCAAAAAAGTGTCGTAAAGGGGGAGTTTTCAAAGGGTTACTTTGACAAGCATTTGTAATGGTGAAGATACCAAAGATTAAAACCCGGAGGAATGTCCCTTTATTGTTAACCATCACCACCACCCCTGCAATATCGTGACACCCCTCCTCAACGAACGTACTAAGGGCTCGAGCAGGGTTGCTTAACCCCTTGGTCTACACGTTATTTGCCGACCGCACGAGCCATAGTAAATAAGAAGTTCAAGAAATATCTCCAACTGCTGGTTCAAATAATAATACGCGACATTTTATGCAACAATTCCTCACCACGAATCAAATTCGTGGTTTTCGCTTATGGCAAAAATTCTTTACCACTAGTCAGACTCGTGATTTTCGCTTATAACACAAATCCCTTACCACGAGTCTCGCTCGTGGTTATAAGCCAAGCCAATTATAAGCTAAGTATTAACCCATTCGTTGCCAAAGATAAATATACTTTATTTGACGACGATAAAGTGTCGCGAACCTCTTCTGATTTAAATGATGGCTAGGAACCGTCATTAGACAAAGTTTATCTGATCACTAAATGTTCCCATAAATTTAGACGACAATTTGGTTAATGGCGGTTCCTCAGCGCCTAGCCATCAGTCCAATATAGTCCAAACAACGAGACTTTCAAATGACCCCCCGGGGTCTAGGATTTCATAAGGTACAACTCCGAACCACCCCTTGCCTGGACTGTATCTTCCCTTTCCAAGGATGACCGGCGATCATCTTGTTTTTGGAGTGGTGTCCGCCCAGCCAAGGGCATGTATATATTGTTAGCGCTTGGCAAGCGGACGAGCACTACTAGTCTATCAGTCATCACGGTCGTATCGTTTTTAGTATTGTAACAGCTATGATACAATACACAATCATTTCATTTTGAAGAGACTTCCGAATGTATCAAGAATAAAGAATATTAAGTTGCATCCAGTCACTACATTGGCATTTACCCTTTCGCTACGAGCGTCGTCTATAGGTGACACCTGCGCGACAACCTGTGTGTACGAGTGCACACAGTGAATTTTGAATTCTGAATTAAATTACTAGGAATTATAATTATTGTAGGAAATTATTTTATTGGCCGATGGGCTTTTACAAAAATTACGAGCTAATGCAACGAATCTCATAAACACTAAACGAACTATTAACGAACTATATACGAACTAACTCTAATTATCGCGAGGCTTCCTATTTATTTGCCTCGGGCCTGATAGGCGGTTCCTGTCCTTACCAATCAGGACCTTCGGAAAAATGCCCGCCTTCGATATCCCCACGCGTTTGGATCTAGGATATCGCCGTCTACATTTTCTTCGGAGATCAGGTTTACGGCCGCGACTGTTTATCCCTACAACGCAGGCGTTGTTTAAAACGGCGCCGGAAGATAACGCGGCCCCGAAAAAATAACACGGCGACACCTCGAAGTCTAATCCGCGGTCGCCTAAAGAAAGCAATGGCAATCGACATTCGTTATTCTTTGCCGCTCTCCCCTATACAAAGGCTCCATTGATTACTAATTTGCCTACATTATCCTAAATTGTATTTTTATTTATAATAATAGCAAAATTAAGAATTTTAATTTGACATATCAATTACCCTAAATTACATTTTTATTTATAATAATTGCAAAATCTCCAAATACGTCGTTGTGTAACACTTATAGAAAAAGACGAACCGAAGAATGATAAGGCTGCGCCGAAAGATGTAAATCCGAACATCAGTTTACCGAAGCGCAACGTGCACACTTTTTAGCGCAGTGCTCCGTACAGCGGTGTCACTCGGATGGAGCGCACTGCCGTAGCGAAAGGGTTAAAATAAGTAAATTCTGATTTCTCTAATTTTAGTGTCATACTTGGAAATTTTTGAAGACAGAGAGTCTCCTTTTGAGTGCAAAGGATTAAGGCTCTACTATACAGTCCATTTACCTATAACTAGTCGCATAAAGTTAACTCGGCGTGCGACGTATGAGTTTCACTACCCAAACACGGATGGTAGAAAATGCGTACACGGCGACGACACCTTTCCTTTTCCTTCGCAATAGCCACACACTAAACAATGTCACTTCAGTAATGTCATTTCATCGTGTTGAGGTAATGAGTAAGGTGGAATGTAATAAGATGTTCACGTCGTTTGTATAAAATAATTATATAATATATTTACTCTTAGATTCATTGCACTCGTTCTGTCCTTGGCCACTGGAAAAAGACTCGTTTACCATGCTTGCTATGCTTTATCCCATTCTCCCCACCATTTACTCATACTTTCATTCTTCCTTTTTTCCACACAGTCCCTCTCATTCTCATTCATCTAACTGTTCTTTCTAGAATCTTCCAAACCATTACACAAGCAAACACACAAATATACTGTTGTATTCCCGGTGAGAAGAAATACCGTAACACGAGGTTTATTTAAAAAGTTTATTCTTAAGAGTGAGGTCGAGCGGGGACTGTCGTGGACTGAACTCTAAGTGCTGGTGATCTGGAATCTGGTACCTTTAAATGTTAGGAAAAGTAGAGTGGTAGGGATGAGATAGGATGAGGAAAATTTGGAGTTCAAGGGGTACGGATGAGTTAGCGGCCAAAGGACGTGGATGAGTCAGTAGAAAGTGAGGGTTCAAGCAGTACAATGTTTGGAATAGGATGACTATTGGACGGATGACTGTTGCGATAGGATAGTTGATAGGAAGGAACGATAGGAATCCAACAATACACTCGTCAATAAAGGCAATCACTCTTACAATTCATCACTTGTCGCAAAATTTTATCGCCACGGAAAACCGTTCGTAGAGAGGGACCAGGTAACCGCGACTTATTTCGTTATTTTTATCTGAGACCATCGAGGCTTTCTGCAGCGTGTTAGGGATTGATAATCATTTATATTTATTGTGGAAACAGGCTTTGGTTTATTGCCACTGGATCTGGGCCTGATCACCGCAAATCCCCTGGGTCAGAGCCTAACCCATCCGGGTGACCACCATTCTTCTGCCAATAAGTTCCTTTTCCCGAACTCTTCCCTCTACCTTCAAATTGTCCACTTCTCTCTCTCATCTCTCATTTTTCTGATCCCTTAAAAGGGGTTCGGTATTCGCCTACTGGCAAAAGAAAAACGCAGAAGAATAAACTCAGAATACCAGCAGAACAATGAAAAGCGACACCCGGGTATTAACCTTTTGCGTTCGAGAGGCAACTCGTAATTGTCCAATAATACTAACTTCAAAGATTTTCAAGTGTGAAATATTTAATAAGATTCGCTCATATTGAATTTCATTCCGTTCAATTTAGGAATATACTAAAATTTACTTATACCTATTTATTTAATCTTTTGAGTTTGAAACTTTGCAAAATTATCATTTGGTGACCGATAGTTACCTTTCAAGTGCGAAGGGTTAATAGTCAATGTTGAGTTTAATCTTATAATTATTATGTATGTTAGCTCAGATATAATTATGTCTGTGACTGTTGAGTTTAATACTATTGCAAATTTTGAGTTTTTAAGATAGGGTAAGATTGCTCAAGTCGTACCACTTGAATTTTCAACGAACTACAGCTACAACAGCGCATAAAACCACAAACAAATATACATTTGAGTTACTCAGATGTTCTACCAATTTCGTTATAATAAATAACAACAATATTAGTACAAGTTTTGAATAACACGTTTAATTTCTATTTATTTGATAAATCCTATGTTTTATACAGATTTTTCCTTAAGGGGTACGACTTGAGCAACCTTACCCTATATCCCCATCACACGACACCACACGACACTCATTTATTTTCCACACATCGCCCACTCATACCAACTCCTATTGGTGGATACTAATTGTTTGGGCGTATTGATACCCAACGCAGCTTGTATTTTCTAATGGCTGGGTTAAATAATTGACAACACCTTTTTTCTCTACTTATTAAATTTAATTTAAACTAGTGCTGCGATCAAGGACCTGCGGGCGAGAGACGTGATTGAATGCTTACAAGGATCTATCGCGTGCGGTAAAAATGCTTACATATATATCTCGCGTAATCGGATGTTGATAGATATCTGGTGTGGTCAAATGTTTATGAGATTTGTCGCGTGGTCGAATATTTGTGCGATCGAATGTTTAGAGACATCTCAAATGATCTGAGATATCTCGCTGCTATCCTTAGCTTACAACATCGTCAATATCGAATGTTTGGAGATAACTCGAATAATCGCAGATATCTCGCTGATACCTCCAGCTTATAATACCACCATTGTCTTTATTCTTATTAACACATTGAGCGCCATGCTGATTTTTAAGGCTGTCCCCGTCAGGCCACGTGCGCCACTTAGAAGCGTTAATACTGTAAGGCCAATGTTTCTTCTCGCAGTAGAAGATGGTTTACGTTTGTAACGTGATTCCTATAAGCATTCATTCAACACGTTACGCGCCAAGTCTGTTTTGTTTTCTTTAACGTTTAGCCGGCTAGATAAGATGTGTAAATTTTATAGTTCTCATGTTACACGCTGTCAGCCAGCGATGGTAGACGCGGTCTAAACGGAAAGTCTAGTGTCAGCTACCGATGGCTGACGTGGCGTTCAACGTGTTAACTAAGGACTGAACATCTACATTCAAAGATCCAGTGAAATTACTTCGATTACTTTTATTGGTCCAACAGTTAAAGTAATCGTAAAGATAGGGACATCATCTACAAGCGCTGAGGCAGTACGTAGCCTTGTTAATTAAGATACGTTGTGGTCGATAACACAGCGCAGAAAGGCGGCGAAAGAACTCGCGCAAGGGAATTTGTAAATGGTCAGACGAGGTTCGTAACGAGGTATCCCTGCGATAATCGAAGGTTCCTTCATCGACACGGGATTGGATGTGTAATAAAATGGTTTCATTTAATTCAGCGGACGAGAGGGGACAGGGGCTGGTCGTGTTTCACAGAGAAAAAGGGACGCCGGGAATAAGCTCGATTAATAGCGAGATAACCCGACTTACCATGGATGGACGGGTAATCATGCGAATTAAATTTAGTACTTCAAAGATATGTAGATTCAGCGACACTGATACGAATCCTGTAAAAAAGGAGATTCTGTTCGTTGTTTTATCCCCACGAGGAACATTTGATGCGTTTAAGAGATAACGAGACTGACGATACGTGAATTCGAACGCTGATCGTTGAAACGAGGGAGCTTATGCATTTATTAAAAACTTGCGCGTCCAGGAAAGTGCAGAACGTATTTAACGTTAAACCTGCCGATGGGTTAGGGAATATTTATTTGTGACGAAGTCAAATTGAGAATTATTTAAAAAATACCTAATATAAGAGAAACAAACACCTCCAAAGGTGTAGGTAATGCAATAAATTTACAAAATTCCCATGAAAAATTACGAATTGGTCATTTTGACCGGTCTTGATATTTATAGTGTTAACCCTTTACACTCGAAAGGTGACTGTTCATGTTTTAGAGTTTTCAAGTGCTAAGTGTTGAAGTAAAATTGTACCGGAATTTATTTACACTATAATTTGTTTAACTTGGATAAGTAATATTAAAATCTTGAAATATGGTTAATTGCAATTGAAAATTTGTGAATGTGATGTATAACGACACAATGATTGATTTAATTTAAGATTTTTTAAATTAATAACTTGTACGCATTTTTACCACGTAAAAATTATTATTTTTATTTTTTTTATTTTACCACCATATAACTTGCATGGAACAGATCAAATTGAAAATTATATGAAAAAGTATCGAATACACAGAAAACAAATCTTTATTTATACCTTCTGCAAAAAATCATTGTAAATTTTGGAAGCTTGATAAAGTGAATTTCTAAGGTTGCTATGAATAATTATGCAACTGTCATTTTGACTGCTCTGGTAGTCCTAGCGTTAACACCCCTGAACAGTAGTGAGTACGAGGACGGCAAAGCTATAATAAAGCAAGTTAGTCGTTCAAAGGAATTCGTACAGAGCAAGTCGTATTCATTTATTTTCCCTTATCTCTTTTTTCCTGTCCATCTTTAACCCTTTGCGGTCGGCAGATTTCACTGTTGGGAGTACCGGCAGGTCGGAGCAAATTTAGCGTTTCGCAGTTACTTTTCCGTACAGGATTTAAAGTCAATATATGAATATTAAAACACATAGAAGCTGTTGTATTTAGTACTACTTATAACACGTAGAAATACAAAATTTTTAATTTCTGTTGTTTTGTACGTCGATATAACTGCAGGAGCGGTATGTTGCTCCCGAAAGTTTCCCGACTTTATGTGACCGCCTTGTGTGGCGGTAGATTGTTATCCTCTTGATGAGGTTGATCTTTGACTGTTATATTGAGTATCTCTTGGTGAGATGTCCTTGAGTGTTTGTACTTGTACTCCTTTTTTGTACTGTCTCTCGATATTTATAGTGGAAGTGATTGCAAGCCCGAACCAATCGCATTGCTTATAGTTAGGCTTACCATAATTACGAAGAGCCAAACCGGGACGCAGAAGAGAAAGAGGCTCATTTTCATTTTGCTTTTCGCTTAATTTGTGTTTTTCATATTTGAAATGCAATCAAAATTACTATGAATTGAAAACATATTAATAAATGTGAATATATTTTTTATTAAAAAGAAAAAGAGACAAAGTACAACTAATACAAACGACACAAAAAATTTGCCCGGTTTTATTATTCACCCATGCTTGCTTTATATTTTTCACTAGAGTGCACTTTCTTCAGAATCGTTTTGTCGTGCTTAATTTTGTCATAAAATTCACTGCATGACATGTTCAAGTTGAGTTTGCACGGGAACGATTGGTTGGGGTGTCGGTGCTGTTCAAGTTTGACCGGGACGTCGGGACTGGGATCTCAAACCGGGACTATCCCGGTCAAACCGGGACGTATGGTAAGCCTACTTATAGTTATTGTAGGAAGGGAGGGCTAGCAACCACTTCCCTTCTACCGAGGCAGGTATAGAGTCGTTACTGTACGTCCCTAATTTAGGACGCAACGTCTGTCATTTTCTGAAGTATGACATTTTGCGAAACTTGCGAATGTCCCCGTTACGGGGACATCGACATCTACGACGAATTGTAAATGTCCCCGCAGCGGGGACATTGACCACAAAGGGTTAACTCTGTGTGTGGGCATTATAGCATTCCGTTATTTTTACTTAAATTTAACATAGATATTCATTCGATTTGATTTCTTTCGATTACTTTCTACTTACAAGACTCATAAATAGATGAAAAAGATTTGCTGCAATCACTTTCCACAAGGTTAAATAAATTAATTTACGATTGGGTTAAAAATGAAGGATTTTTAAGCATTCAAGGGAGGACAGAAAATTCCCAATTCTTCTTCTTCTGTTTCGTGTTATCCAAAAACGAGGAAACGCACGGTCGAGTGACGATTTTCAATATTTCCAATTTTTTTTTTCTTTCACGTTAATCAAGGTTGCTTTTGTCTGCGTGAAACGAGAGCTCTCGAATTTTTGATTGATCGTACTAATGACTGGTTCTGTATTCAAATGTAATAAATATCGCGGTGCGATGCGTCGTGATTTTTTTTTAACGGATTCGTACCTACAGATATATCAATTCGCAACGCTTTGGAAATTGAACGGGAAATTGCCGGAAATAGATTTGATTAACAGTGATCGACGTATTACAATCATGAGAGCGATCAGCTGTGAATTTATCCTGTTTGTTAATTAAAAGAATCCTCGATAAATACAGAAACAGTGTTTCCCAGTTGGATAAAGCCAGAAAACTCGTATCATAGCACTGCATTGTTTTTTGGGTAATTTTTCATGAATGTTATAGGAAAATTCTACTTTTACTTTATTTAGTAGAGTGAGATGACAGGCTACAGGTGTGAATAAAATAAAGTGAAGTGATTAGAATATAATAAATGCATATTTTAAATAGTTTAATAGTAACAACTTAATCAGCTTTTCAAACTTAACAACTTCAACGTTCTTGCTTCTTTCAGAATCACTCTTTCTGCCTTCACGATCAAACTCTTTCTGTCGCAGTAGTCAAACTCTTTCTGTCACGCGCTCACATTTTCCCCGTCTTATATTCTTCCAAACACTCATTTCCTTTCTTTCTAATTCTAAACCATTTCTTACTCGATGCATTCGGTCACGTTCACCCAAAATTCCTCAGTCGCGACGTTGTCTGGAGTACTCATCTTTCGTGCCTTAGATACAGTCGAGTTCAAATATTCTAGGTTTACACGACTATCGCTCAACTAACGCACTTTTCAGATTTTCCTAAACTTGCATCCACTGGATCGCATTCCTACATATATTCTTCCAAACAATCATTTCCTTTATTTTTAATTGTCAACCTTTCTCATTCGATGCATTCGGTCACGTCTACCCAAAATTCCTCAGTCGCGACGTTGTCTGGAGTACTCATCTTTCGTGCCTTAGATACACTCGAGTTCAAATATTCTAGGTTTACACGACTATCGCTTAAGTCAATCACTCTTCAGATTTTCCTAAACTCGCATCCACTCGATCGCATTCCTACAATATTTAGTGTTGAATACTAATTGTTCGGGTGTACTGATACCCAACGCAATTTGTATTTTCTAGATTAACTGGATTGAATAATTGACGACACTCCTTTTTATAATTAAATTTAATTTAGACTAATGGATCGTGCTGCGATTAACCCTTTGACTGCTGAAGACTCTGAGCCGAAACGCTTCGCGTCGACGACGTGCAGCCGGCACTAACTATCGCTGGGGACTGAATACTTTTTCACGCAATCTGAATCTGTTCGGCGGTGTATTCAATTGTAATATTGTACAGAATCAAATTACTGTTACTTTATCCACTCCAAAATTAATATTTTTCAATTTTTTAAATATTTTTTATCTTCAATATATATTATTTATTCGTCAAGGGTAAAGTTTTAAAACGCCATAATTTGATAATTATAATGTATTATAAAATATATAAAATGAAATGTACAAAACGAACTCCAAACCATACATAACTTTTGTCAAATGGCAGATGAACAGATGAAACGAATTTAAGATATAGCGAAAACTGACGAAATAAACGAGATTTTTCTTGTTGATAAGCAACAAGGTATGTTGTTTCTGAGTGTTACACGGATATGATAAAATAATTTCTTGACAAATTCAGTAAGACAGCAGTAAATGATCAAAGCCGTCGCCAAGCGCACATGTGCGCCCATAGTCTATATCGACGGCTTGTGTTGGGCGCAAATGTGCGCCCATAGGCCACAGCGACAGTTTTCGCTGGGCGCATATATGCGCCCGTAGCAGTCAAAGGGTTAAGGGTATGCGGGCGATTGCATCTTAATTGGATGCTTACAAGGATCTGTGTCGTGTGGTCAAAATGCTTGTATATATATCTTGCGTAATCGAATGTTTGTAGATATTTTGCGTGGTCGAGTGTTTATAGACTTCTCGTGTGATCGAATGTTTGGAGACATCTCAAATGATCATGGATATCTTGCTGATACCTTTGGCTTACAGTACCGCCACTATCTTAATTCTTATTCACCCTTTGAGCGCTGAATACTCTCGGCATAAGTGCTCCGTGTGGATAGTGGTTGCGGTGTTACTTCTACACTGACAATCGTGTTGCAGTAAGCGAGTGATCGACAAACGCATTTATTCATTCATGGTCTCTACCAGCAAGTGTCTTGAGACGCATATATGCGCCTATAACACTCTCAAAAGGTTAACGCTGATATGTTTGACCACTGAAAAAGTCATAAAGCGAAGAAAATAAAAATTGACAAGCGCATATATGCGTCCATAGTCCCTACGAACTACTTTTGTCGGGCGCATATATGCGTCCATAGTCCCTACGAACTACTTTTGTCGGGCGCATATATGCGTCCATAGCACTCAAAGGTTTAACTAAGGACTGAACATTAACCCTCCGCTTGCGGTCCCTGGGTCTTTCGTAACCCATGCTGAGAATCCCTTGAAAGTGATAACGCATACAACGAAGAGCGCTGTGTGGTAGGAGAAAAGTGACGATCGCACTAACGCATATACGTTTCCGCCAGAGTGTTGAAGTAACGAAACCGACGACAGTCAGTTTCTGGCAACGCTCTGAAGAAGAAACATGTGCAGCAAATCGAAACAATTCTTTATTTCAAAGTTTACTTTATATTTCCGTACTTTTATTATTGATTTAGCATTTTAGCATTATATTTTAGTATTTAACGTTGTCTTTGTGTAGACAATGATAATAAATATATAGCCGTGCGCGATAATTATGAAAGACCCATTTGCAGTGGCCATTCGCGAAAAATCCAGCAAATTTTATATAGCATATGTAACAATACGTAAATATACAATAAATATAGCTTCGATGTTTGATAATTCACATTATTATTATTTGTTCCTATACGCTCCTATATCTTCCTATGAATCGGATGATTGTCACTGTATACAGTATCGGTGAGGATCTCGGTCTCGAGCGATCGTCACTTGGGTAGCGTAGCATTGGTGAGCCGCATGGACGGCTCTAAATATGAATTAGTGAAATATCCGCGAGGGTCTCGAAAGACCCATGGCCAGGCCGCCAAGCTTCAGTAGTCGGAGGGTTAGGTTCTATGGAAAATGCTAACATTAATATCGATGGAAAAATACGGTTTCGTTGTCCTCTTTTTTAAATTCTGTTTTTCTTTTCGGTTTGTTTGCCATGAATTAATTAATTTATCAAACAAATCTTTATTGTAATTTTATATCTTTTCTTTTATCTACACACATGCCTCCTCTCAATTAAAAAATTCTCTCATGCAGACAGTATTAACGGTATCAAATTATTTCTGTGGCGTGCACATTTTCATGTTATACATCGGGAAACTCTGTTTCTGATTAAAACACAAACTGATATTAAATACATTTAGCTTTACGGAAGGTTTTGCTTTCGTTCTTTACTCTGTAATCGGTTAACAAAATATTGGTACGGTTTCATGATTAAAAATTACAAAAGTTTTCAGGATGAATGCAATTTGGATGCAAATTAACTTCGATCGATGCTGCTGTGCTAAAATTCGTTCTTTTTATTTTAATGATTATGGAAAATGTAAATGTACGAAAGTTATGGAATATAATATTTAAAAAATACTGGAAATATATGAAACGCCCCTTGCACCATCTGTTATATATTTTAGCATGTGAAACAAATTTCTCTTCAGATCCCATTTATTTCGTTTTATTTATAAAAGATAAATCAGCGTGAATGTTAGCAGCCTGTTCATTAATAGCATTTTATCTTACTGCTGCAAGTGAACCTATTATATAATCACCGATGTGTCGAGCACAGTAATTTATTCTCTCGGGAATTAAATGGGCTATGCGTATATCATGCTTAAATTCGCGAGAACTAAAATTTATTTAGTTAGAATCGCTACCTCTTGGTTAATTTTTAAGTTCATACGTTGAAAGGATCCGTTCTATGAGATCATCCGGTTAACACGTTAAATCATGGATTATTATCTTTATTATTGAAACGTTTACCGAAGAAAGTTGAAAAATGTTTATTAAAGTATTTTGTTACGTGTCAGAACATAGTTTTATCTATTAGGGGGACCGGAAAGTAACGTCGTTTTCTTACATTAAATTCAAACACATAAATTTTTAATTAGTTTTTATTTTTAATCACCGATGTAATCTTAATGAATGAATCTTCATGCGTATACTACTTTCCCACGAAATACTCTCAGAACTCCCCGTTCAGGCGGACATTCGAGCGTTAGAGTGTCTCGTCCGCAAAGGGTTAACGTTACATTAATGATATTAGTATGCAGTGATTTTAAATGTAATGTTAACTGTTTGGAAACTGACTTAAGTGACTGTTGGAAGGTCCTATATAGACCAACGACTCTATTTCTGTATTCAATTTCTAATAAATAGTTTTGACTTTTCCCACCCCAAAAGGAACAAACACCTACACACAGCGCATCAACACACCCCACTCCTACGACCATGTCATATAAGGGCACAACATCCCTCCGACCAGAGCATTTTTGAAAAACACATCGAACAGTAACGTGTAACCACGCTCGTGCTAGTAAAATATATTCATATTTAAAATCAAGATATTCAAACTACATTTGTATCAAACCCCTAAATATTGGAGCGGCAACTTAATGACGCTTGAAGCTTACAAGTTAATAATTTTAAAAATCTTAGATTAAATCAATCATTGTGCGCGCGGTACACTCTTCATTTCTTCTTCTTTCATTCAACTACCTTTTATTCAAACGAATCTAATCGTAAATACAGGTGGGTCTCGATTAATGCAAATTCAAATAGGACGATATTCGATCTGGATGTATTTTTCGAATTGTAGAATAATAGAATGAAGTAATTAGTGTTTAATATTTCAAAAAGAAGAGAGGGATACAGTTTGTGTTGCTAAAAATATTTTAATGGACAATAAATATATTTTCGTTGTAATTCAGTGGAAATATGAAAATGAATATTTCACATTTGCTTCAAATTGGAATCAATTACTATATTTGAAGTGTTCATATAGTGCAACTTCGGATAATGCGATCAATTCCTGGGATTTATGATTTGCACTAATCGTGACCCATCTGTACATTAGTTCTTATATCAAGTAGGCCAATGTAGTAAATGGTGTAAATACACAGATCATGAAACTATGATTCAATATGTAAAATAAATAGTTTCCCTATGATGTTCTTTTTTGTGAAAATTAACAATGATTCATTTTATATGTATTTTATATGTATTTTACATATATGTCTATATATATTTTATATATATTTTATATGTATACGTATATATTCGATTCTTCTTCTGTCTGACTAATTTCGTCGTATACTACTTACTCGCACTGTTCGTATTCACTGCATACGTAAAGCGAACGGTTTTCAAATAATTTTACTTCATAAACATCCATACATTGCTTGAATGAGTGGTGTATGATGAAATTCACTAGTACATATAATTGAATATACGCGTGTTTTTCAAAATTGTTTATCTGAAAAAAGAGAATCATCGTACAACACAATTTTATTTCATGTTTCCAACTTGTGCGGAATGTATGCTCAATTGTACCACTCGTCCTGAAACCTTTTATATAAACGAGCGAATAAGCAGCTATAGTGATTAAACAGTAATAACAAACAAGTGACGATAATAATTTCTTCACCATGGTAAAATTATTGAAAATTCAGCGATTTTTGACGGTTCGCGAGAAAATCTAGAAAATTAATCTATGAAAATATTAAGTCTATTTGTTAATTCTTATACAATTTGTCCTCGAACTTTTAGTAGGCATTATTTTAGGTATTCGAGATTCACAGCACAGTATGTGACACATACAACACTATGCACTTCTAAATGTGTATGTATTAACTTTACTATTCTTCTTGGGGTCATATGACTGAAAATGAAGGTTATCTTTCAATATATATTACATGAATTGAAGAAAAAAATATTAATTTCCTTGCTCATAATGAACAATATTAATTACAATAATTATGTAGTATTGTTAAAGTATCGAATTTTCAACACTAGGACTCTAAGATCCAAATAATGCGAATATGAATAGTGAGGAGAAAAACAGGGTTAAGATTGACTGGAATAGTCTTTCGCCGTCAAGAAAAGCAACTAGACCGAATGAATATAGAATGCTACCTTCTTTCAGTAGCGACTCAACTCAGACAAAAAGATGATCGTTTATACTTCATACGTTTGGTGGTTGAGCGACATTTGACACCATCGCGCTTGTAGGGACGTAATAGAAATAATTGACCAGTAATAATTCACCATATATTAAACTTTATTTTCTATAACGTTTAGTTAAAATATCACGTGACGAAGTTTGTACGCTTCGAGACTTGAGGAAGGAATGTCAGTCCAAAATCCTTTTGCATATTACCCTTTCGCGACAGTGTGCTCAGAAATGAATTGCGCTCTAAGCAGCCGGCGCGCTGGTGGAAGATCGCCCAACTCAAGCATTCTTCAGACTTTCCCAAACTTGCGTCCACTCGATCGCATTCCCACAATTATAGTTGATTATGTGAAAAAATCTCTGCACAAGAAGCGTGTGCTGCTAGCGCATCGAAAACAAACGACTTAATGGACATTATTGGGCAGTTACTGATAACAAGTGAACGGGGCGCCATAAGGCGCTGTTCAATCGGAGCTCGCGTCTATAGCTAAGCGCCAAAAGGTGCTATTCGCCGTGAAAGGGTTAAAGGTAATGGGATAGTTTATTTAACACACCTGCACAGGTTTGTAAATTTATTATATAAGACGGAAGACGTACACACGTGGCGCGCAGTAGCTTATATAAAAACAAACGAACAACGAGAGAGAAGAATAAAACATATATAGAATTTCTTAGCCTAATTAGTTAACACTACGCCGTCCGGCGACACCACAGTGGTGTTGTTCGCAAAGTATCGCTCGACGACCGGCGACACCACAGCGGTGTTTCGCGTAAAGAAGTGGCCGGTGATAGCACATTAGTATCGCTTGCATTCCGTTGATCATCTGTGGGGTTTTGTTGCTAATTTACTTAAATGGAATAAGTTATATACGTCACCAGTTAGTATTCATTTCCGAAAGCAATAAACGAAAACGAAGAAGTTGCGTTGTATGTACCGAAAACAAGAAAAGAAAAACAACAAATTTGATATGCAGGTCGTGTGGAATTGCATTACATGTTGGTGATTGTTTTGCTTCGTATCATTTAAAAGAGAAATACTAAATAAGTACCAAAGAAAATGTAAATAAAGGAATATATAAAACAAAGAAATTTTACATTTATTTACATATGTACATTTTTTTAATTGAATTTTGATTGAAAACTCGTGAGAACTACCGATGAGATTAGTAAAACTTGAAATTTATCATTTCCCAATCTCCCCAAAAACAGCCGGCGACAAGCGAAGTAACACGATCAGTTCTGCCGGCGTCAAGCGAAGAAATGGTTACAAACGGGCCGGACGGCAAAGTGTTAACACTTGGACTACGGGAAACGTACTTTTACGTTTTTCGCAGCCTGTCACTGGAGTGCGGGACACGTAAAAATACGTATTTAGTAGATTTGTGGTGGATAGCGAGTATTGTATAATTACAATGCAGTTATATAGAATGTCACACATACATGTCATGTATGTGGGACATTATATGTGTCTTCTTGTTGCGTTGCTAGACAACGCTTCGCACTCTTTTTTCCCACAAATTTACTGAATGACCCAAATCCCATGCGGTTCACGAGAAAACGCCCGCTGCACGCGTAAGTTGGCAGCGAAATATACCCGCAGTCCAAGTGTTAATTACTCGACCTGTTGAGAGGTGTTACCATCGCAGACATTATTTTTTCCGAGATTGGTAGTTAACTTTATTATCACCTGTTTTAACACCGCAGGACTACGCTTCGTTGTCCTCGAAGATTGGGGAAATATCAAGAGAAGGAGGAAAAGGTTTTTCCGAGCTGCATCGGGTCTCGAACCACATCTAATTCCTTTATTACACCCGGGGTCCGAGCAGTCGGATTCGGGTACGTTTTTCCTATTTCCCTTGTGCATTATACGCCACAGCGCTCGTCGCTTTGAAGCTGTGGCGACATTGACGATCGCTTCTCCGATGGGAACGTCAAAATGTTGGCGAAAAAACCGCTTAAAACTGCATTGTTCGATGGCGAACTGTACTTGCTTATGTGGTAATAAAGGAAATTTCTATTTTACTTTATTTAGTAGAGTGCGAAGGGCACAGGTGTAAATAAAATAAAGCGAAGAACTTAGAATATTATTAATATATGTTTAACACGTTGAATGCAACGGCAATTTTACAAAATTTGCCACGATGAATTTTCTACCATACAATATATATATAATTACTATTGAAACATTATCTACAACAAATAAGTTACAGTGTGTAAGTATTTTTAGATGTTTTATACTGCATTAATTTCTTCACACCATTGCATTAACGATGGTAATAATGAAAAATTGATAAATATTGACATTTGTCGAAATGGTGTATTTCTACCTATCTGAGCGTGCCGGTCACCGGTGACCCTCACGGCGCCACCGCCAAGTTGAGTGCCGGTCACCGGTGACCCTTGTGACATTTAACGTGTTAATATAGTTTAATAATAACAACTTAAACGATTTTACAACTTAGCAATTGCTACGTCCTTACTTCCTTCAGAATCACACTGTTGTATAGATTTAAGGTTGAAAATAAGCAGTTTACACGTATTTAGAAAAATAGTGATTTAATTACGAAATGGAATACAAGTGAGAAACCGTTATGAATGCGTTCTGCTCGGGATCTGAAAAAAACTGGAGAGCCAAAGAAAAAAGGACGGTTAGTCCGTTGCAGCCCTCAAAACTGTTTATGT
>JAOPTO010001871.1:0-50972 GCA_033822845.1 Tetrapedia diversipes | reverse complement strand
TTTACACGTATTTAGAAAAACAGTGATTTAATTACGAAATAGAATACAAGTGAAAAACCGTTATATTGTGAAATTAATGCGTTCTGCTCGGGATTTGGAAGACAACTGGAGAGTCAAAGAAAAAATGACGGTTAGTCCGTTGCAGCCCTCAAAACAGTTTATTTATTGGCCTCACCAACGCCATTCGTTGTCCTTCAACACACACTCTTTCTTCCTTCTCAGTCAGACTCTTTCTGCTACGCGCTCGCATTTTCCCCGTCATATATTCTTCCAAACACTCATTTCTTTTCTTTCTAATTGTCAACCTTTCTCACTCGATGCATTCGGGCATATTCACTCAAAATTCCTTAGTCGCAACGTTATCTCAAGTGCTCATCTTTCGCTCGTTAGAAACACTCAAGTTGCATCCACTCGATCTCGCATTTCTTCAGTAATGCATAGATTTAAGGATTAGTATTGTAAGATGGTACGTTTGGTGTGTGTCTAGGTGTGAATGTGTGTGCGTGCATGTGTGTGTGAATGGATCGATAGAGTGGGGCCGAGTGTTGTCTTTTGGGGTCCCACTCGAACGAGAAATGAGCGGGGCAGAACCTTGGTACGAGGAAGTGTGTAGCGTGTTTATAGCGTTTGTCTGCGTCGTATTTTATTTCATTTGTTTCAAAATACACGTATATTTATAATTTTATTCATTTTTATATCCTTCCTTTTTTTAAACTGATAACCTTTCCTATACTTATGGAGTAAAAGCATTTCTAACAAAAGTTCTATAGTTAACGCTCTTCGCGGATACAACGTAACAAACGGATGGGGTGCGGACGCTATTTTCGAGTTTAGTGTTTCTTGCCCAACTTCAACGTGTAATACAAGGACCGAAATGTCTACTGACGCGAGAAAGTGTGATTTACTAACCAACTTCGAGTTAGAAATTCGCTACGTTTGCCGTTCAATAGCCGGGGCTGTGTCATGAACGGGGAAATTCTGAAGGATTCAACTCCGACATAAATTTGTGACGGCTGAAACACCGAGTGGTCGGAACCTGTAGGAAAGTTTCCGGTGTTTGGGAAAGGTCAGCGCCGGAACAACCCTTTCCAAAAGGGTGTGCTTATGTCGTGAGGGTGACAATTGGTAATGTAAAAAATATAGAGAAAACATACCCCGCATATAAATATATATGCATAAAATATATAATATAATTATATATTATATAAAATATATAAAAATATACAGCATTTTCAAAACTTGGGAGAGAGGGATGGAGAGGGATGTTGAGAGGGTGAGAGAGGGAGATGGGAAGAGAAATAGAGAGATATTGAGAGGGGGAGAAAGGGAAATGGGAAGAGAGATAGAGAGATATTGAGAGGGGGAGAGAGGGTGATGGTCAAAGAGGGGGCGAAAGGGGGCGAGGTGGAAAATGGGAGAGAGGGATGACGGAAGTCAGCATTACAAATAGTAGAAGCTTAAGGATTGTTAGAACCATTAGAAGCATTTGTGAGGGCAGCTCAGAATTTAGTTAGCGACAGTTAGATCCTAGAAGCTTCATTTACAAAGTTTAACAAATTGGTTTCGAGAACCTATTTTATTTTAGGTAGTCATTCGGTAATTAGATGGCACTTCTTCAAAGCCCGTAAAAACTGAAAAAATCAGGGTTAATTATACCGCAACATTATAATTTCTTTAGTTTTCTCTTGTTCCCTCGATTTCCTGCCATTCTTTAACGCTGGAACTATCATAAATGAAGTATGGTAGTATAGTAACTATAATTACCGTGATTGTAGAATACCTGTTTGAGACAGGGAAGCCAAATTCAAAATTGCATAAACCTACCTAAAATTACCGAACAGATAGAAACAAATCTTCATTTATATTTTGTGTAGAAAATCGTAGCAAATTTTCGGAAATGCGCCACAGTAAATTTTCAAAACTTGCATGAAAAATTACGAATTGGTCGTTCTGCCCACTCTGGTAGTTTTAACGTTAGTAAATATCTGTATGTTTTTTAGTGTCATCAATTTATAGGGTATGAGAATTTTTCTATGAATCTACCAAAACATAACGCGACCAAGCTACAATCGATTTTCGATAATCTCTCGAAATAAGATCAGAGAAGAATCTGTTTCGAACTGTTTCCCGTTTAGACTCGAGGGCGTTTTATTGGCCGCCCGCTGAAAACGGAATCCTCGAACGTTCCTCGCGGTATCTAAGATATTAAAGATTAAGATGATTTAATAGACGCGGAGGAAGCTAGGGAATTTCGTGTGCCGGCAATTACCCCCGATAAAAATTGTTATCGCTACCTGTTCCCCTCTTCGCCATTTAAAATGCTTCATAATGTTCGCGATGATATAGTGGCGCCGTAAGTGCCGTAATTGGCTGGTTTCGAGTTTCAATGCACGCCGTCGCTGGATCACGTGCCACGAGGGTGGAGAAATTGAAATACTGTTTGGTTTGACTGCTCGATAACGTTTGATAGAAGTTACGATTCTCGAAATTGTCTGTTGCATTAGGTTGACGCATACGAAATATCGCTTTCCCGAATATTACTTTAACCGAGCGTGATTTCCTTCGAATATTCAATTGAATCGATTTATACGTGTAAGGAATGCATCCTTAATTATAAGGTCGATAAGTTAGATCTCCAATTGTATCAAGATAATTTAATGAATAGACATGTGGCGTCAGTGCGACAATGTAAACAAAAGTGCAAAGATATAGAAACTACAAAAGAATTACAACAAATTACATATAAGAAAATTAATCAAGAAACAACGGTGTGAATAATAGCATTGAATGTTGTTTCCTTGTTATTACAGAGAAACGATTCTACTCATTATCCACCAATAACCTGCATATTAAATAAAGCATCATAGAACATTATATACACATTTATGTATATTTGATCTTGGATCAGAAATCATCAGTTTTTAAATTATCTTGAAATTTTTTTAACCATTATTGTTGATCTACCAACTACCTTTCTCGCAAGTACTTGAGTCTAACGACTCCTGTATATAGGAATTTTATTTTTATTTAGAGAGATAAAGCCGCGTCCACATAGAAGAGAACAGTTCGCGAGCAGCTCGCGAGCAGCACACGAATTGCTCGCGTGCGGTTCGCGAGCTGTTTGCCAACGGAAAATGCAGCATATCCAGACTGGAGCTCGCGAACAGTTACAAGCTTGTTCGCTCTGAATTCATGGGCAGTTCGCTATTAGCTTTTGCCATATACTGTGTTACAAACGCGTCCAGATACGCTTCGAGCTCGCGAACAGTTTCTTTGATGTACCGCTTCCCGAGCGAACACTGTTCGCTGTTCGCTGAGGAGTTCGCTGCTCACTGCTCGCTGTTCGCGAAAGTGTCCACACTGCTGGCGAGCACAGCTCACGAACTGTTCGCGAGCTGTTCGCGAACAGCAGTGTGGACGCGGCATAACGTGCACTTCTGTGTTTCTCATCGTATAATCAAAATCATTTCTGAAAGAAGTTTAGTTTCCATCTAGTAATAAATATAGTTTATTCTTATTAGCACTAGTGTTTGAATACTAATCAATCCCTAAATCGTAAACTTTCTTCTAGGAAATCACCCCACAGATTTGTTATTTTAACTCTTCGCGCTCAGTGATAATTGTCGGTCGCCAACCGATAGTTTCCCAAATTTTCAGACTTTAATTCGTTTATTAATCAGACTTAGGGGTTAAATTTCGTATTCACCATGTAAATTATAGTATATGACTTTGTCGTGTTGCAAACCTTTTTTTTTTAATAGAAGTGAAGTCCAAAAACCATCATTAAACGAAAATTATCTGGTCATGAAATATCCCTAGAAATTTAACCGACAATTTTATTTATGATGATTCCTCAGCACGAGGCCGTCCGTTTTTTATCACGTGCCGTGACCATACAGTCCGAGCAACAGGACTTTTGGGTGACCCTCTGGTTCCTCGGATTTTCACAATGTACAACCCCGAATCATCTCTTGCGTAGGCTGTATCTTCCCACTTCAAAAATGACCAACGAATCATCGTTTCAGTAGAATAGTGTCCGTCCAATCAAAAGCATATATATTTTTAACGCTAGCGAGAAAAACATTCATTATTATAGGAAAGTTCTATAAAATGATTTTTGTAGAACGGAAGATGGAATTCAGGTGTGAAAAATAAAAGTGAAGCGATTAAAGTATTAATAAAAGTATATTTAAAACAATTTAACAAAAACAACTTAAACGACTTTACAACTTAGCAACTTCGACACTCTTTCTACGTTCACAATCAAAACCTTTCTTCTACGTTAGTCAAAAGCTTTCTGCCTTCACCGTCCAATACTTTCTGCCTCGCGCTCGCATTTTCCCCGTCATATATTCTTCCAAACACTCGTTTCCTTTCATTCTAATTGTCAACCTTTTTCACTCTACGCATTCGATCACGACCACCCAGAATTTCTCAGTCGCACTGTTTCCTCAAGTTCTCATCTTTCACGCCTTAGAAACATTCGAGTCCAAACATTCTGCGTTCGCACAACAATCGCCCAACTGAAGTACTCTTCAGACTTTCCCAAACTCGTATCCACTCGATCGCATTCCTGCATTATTATTATGTGACTGTTGTGAGAGAGAAAAGGAAAAGGAATGGGTGTTTCGTCCGAGGCCTGCTAGTGGACTCGTCAGTAAGGCTTACCTAGCAGGCCCCTGCCTTAGACACGGGGATAGGAAGGGACAGGTCAGAATTCGTACATATAGGAACTGAGGTGGATTCGAGTACTTGCGAGAAAGGTGGTCGCTAAATTCCTTCTAGTGGCGAGAGCAAGAAAGTCGCCACACTATTCACTACCGTTTCATCACTGCCATTCGTTACCTTTCGCCACTATGATAGTAGTTGCGACCAAACGCACAATCTCTTTTAAATTAATAAAGAAGATTATTTTTGCTTTAGTCACTACATCGACCTCATTCAGTACAGTCCACTTACTTTTTTAAACTAAAACTAGTCGCATAAGGTTAATTTGGCGTGCGAGGTACGAGTTTAACCATATAGATATCGTTGGTGGAAAACGCGTACACAACAGGCTTAACTAAACTAAATGAAGTTTAACCCTTTGCACTCGAGAGGTGACTGTTGGTCGTCTAATAATATTAATATTACTTCAAAGATTTTCAAGTGCACAATATTTACTAAAATTCGCCTATATTAAACGTCATTTAGTTTAGTTAAATCGTGTACTAAAATTTACATATATAACTATTTAACCTCCTGGATTGACTAATAAACAGACTAACTTAAGTCTGAAAATTTGCTAAACTATCATTTGGCGATTGAGAGTCGCCTCTCTAGCGCAAAGGGTTAATATAAGTGAATCTTAGTAAATATTTCGCACTTAAAAATTCATGAAGTTAATATTGTTAGACGACTAACTGTCACCTCTTGAGTATAAAGGGTTAACATCTTCCGTAAATTGATCATATACCTTAGGGGTTCGATCAAATCCCTATTTTTATCATCTCCCTGCAACAAGTCCACCAGCGGGCCCTAGACGAAACACCGTCATCCCTTTCCTCTTCCTTCACCCTTCCTTCGCAACAACAACAACACGGCTAACACCAGTTTCGTCCAATCTTCCCGAACCCTCTTTCCCCCGCCCCCGTATGCTGCTCCTCGTTTAACAGGCCGCGAAAAAAAGCCAAAGCCAAGGAAGCCGAGCGGCGATCCATCAAAACCGTTCTCCAGCACCGGCGAAATAAATCTTTTCCGGAAACTCTCCCCTATCATCGAAAGTGGGTGGCGCCTCGTGTTCCCAGCTGGCGGAGGCAAGAGGGTCGAAACTTTATCCACCCCCTCCGATCATTCCAGAATTAATAAGCGTGTTCGTGGGATCGGGGGAGCACGATCGGGCCGCTGTCGGATGCATAAATAGGAGCGCGGGGCCGATAGATTTAACGGGTGCTCGTAAACCCGTGTGCTTCGTCTATTATTTCCAGGCCCGCGGTCGTGTTCCGGGGAAACGCGATTGCACACACGTACACAAGCATATTCGAGGCCTCCCGGGATGGTTGTTGCGGCAGATCAGCGTTTGCCCGCTGGCTCGAATTCCCACTTAACACATTGCGGACCGCTAAGAAATCTGTAGCCGCGTCCACATAGAAGAGAACAGTTCGCGAGCAGCTCGCGAGCAGCACACGAATTGCTCGCGTGCGGTTCGCGAGCTATTCGCCAACGAAAAACGCAGCATATCCAGACTGGAGCTCGCGAACAGTTACAAGCTTGTTCGCTCTGAAATCATGGGCAGTTCGCTATTAGCTTTTGCCACATACTGTGTTACAAACGCGTCCAGATACGCTTCGAGCTCGCGAACAGTTTCTTTGATGTACCGCTTCCCGAGCGAACACTGTTCGCTGTTCGCTGAGGAGTTCGCTGCTCGCTGCTCGCTGTTCGCGAAAGTGTCCACACTGCTGGCGAGCACAGCTCGCAAACTGTTCGCGAGCTGTTCGCGAACAGCAGTGTGGACGCGGCATAAGACACACGTATGGGACCGCGTTAAGGGTAATGGGATAGTTTATTTAACACTGCTGCACAGTTTTGTAAATTTATTATAAGAAAGAAGATGTATGCACGTTGCGCGCAGTAGCTTAAATGTAAAAAAGAGAAACGAAGAACGCGGGAGAAGAAAAAAAAACATATAGATTTCCTTAGACTAGTTAATTAATTACTTGACCTATCGTGAATTGTCACCAGTTGTCGCTGACATTATTTTATTTTAGGAATTGGCAGTTAACTTTATCATCATCTGTTTTTACAGACCGCACGTTTTTGGGTAAACTTGCACATTACTAAAATCATTATCACAATTGTATTGATAAAGCAATGTTTGTTAAACAATTTTTGTTTTATTTCAAAGGGGACACAACTTGACGGATTTTTGTTGAAGTCTGTCGCTGTAAAGGTCGTGGTATTTTAAATATGGAAGGTTTGTTTGTTGGTCTGGGCCTTATTTGTGAGGGTGATTGCTAGTTTATTGACGTGTATATGTTTGTTTTTGTGAAAGAGATTCTAGAATGAACGATTAAGAAATTAGAATGAGAAGGAATGTATGGGAAACAAGAAGGATGAAAATATGAGTGAATGGAGTAGAGAATGAAAAAAATTGAATGAGGATCGTGAGTGTATACCTTTTGTTTATTGATCGAGTGGGAATAGAACGTGCGAATGGGATCGGAGAATTATTACACAAAATAAACACATTTATATATTTTTAACATTGTTGTTTTTCTCAACATTATTTCCTATGTATGATGGTCTGCTGCGAACCTGTTGATAGGTCGGTGCGACGAGGCATCCTTGCGCGATGTTTTCCCTAAAGTTAAGGGTCTGGGCCTGCGTTGCCACCAACCACCGTCAAACCGTTTAAGCAGCTTGGGGCTCTTTGTCTAAAGTGCTGTAGCTGGAAGGCGTTGCCTTTTTCGATTATCGAAGTCAGTAGTCCGCGGGCGTCATTTAACTTTGTATATCACAATAAATAGCATTTATTCCCATAGCGTGTAATTATTTAACAGTTTTATTAGCGAAAGACACAGCTTGTGATATGCTGAACAACAATTACACTGTATGAGAACGTACTGATCTAACTCGTGATCGATGCGAAAAAAAAGCGCATCGATCACCGAGTTTACTCGTGGCCGGTCAACAACGTTTGAGCAGAAAGACACGAGTTAACTCGTGACCAGTCAACAATGTGTTAACACGTTGAGCCCGACGTCTTTCCCTGTGGACTTACTTTGTTTTTATGCTTGGTTATTTTTTTTTTTATTTGAGTGTTTAACGTCGCATCGACTACCAGGTCATTAGCGACGGTTTAATAGTGGGTTAGATTTTATTAGTTAAGTCGGAGTCAAATAGATATTCCAATGTATTTTTTATATTCTTTTCTGAAGTCAGTGCCGTGTGGGGGATAATTTTATGCTTTTTCCTATAGGCTTCGAATTTTATACAATCGTATAGAAGGTGGTGAACAGTAATTTTGTAGTAATTTCATTTTCAGTGATGATGGCATAACCTACTCCATGATCAGATTTTGAGGCATCTGTGTATAATTTATTATGATGAAGATACTTATTGTTGTTGAGTTCTAGAAATTTGGTACTGTGTTCTTGGCTACTTCTTTTACTCTTTGCAGAATCGGCTAAGTCTATATCAACTTGGGGTTTTAAGATGGTCCAAGGGGCTATCGTTTCCTGTTTGCGTTCAATGATTGGGATATTTTCTAATGCGAAGGAGGATAGAAGTTTTTTAATTTTAATGTAAGGAGGGACAGGTAGGTGAGTTCTCTTGGCATATAAGTTATTGTACTTGTTCTTATAAACATAATTAAAGGTGGGATTATTAGGTGTAGAGAACATTTTCAAGGCGTACGAGATGCATAATAATTTTCTTCTTTGATCAAGTGGCATCTCTTTAGCTTCAAATAGGATGCCACTGGTTGGGCAGGTACAGTAAAGTCCTGTGGCCATTCTCAATGCCTATGCTTGGTTATTGTTCTTGTTTTTATTATTATAATATAATAACTAGAATAGGGTAGAATGAGAAGAGAAAAATAGGTTAAATGAGTAGGTTAGATTAACCCCTTGCACTATTCGGAACCTCGGAAAAAGTCAGGCCAAACGCGGCTGCCACAATTGTCGCGGTGAAGGACGAGCGGTGGAGCGCGCGTGCCGAAACTTGAGACCCATCTTATCCACGCGATGGAACTCTTGTGAAATTCAAATGAATTTGAATCAAAAACTTTTATAAATACTTTAATTATCATATAAAATTAAAACAAATTCTGAATAAGTAATAATAATATAATTAATTAATAACGAAATAAAAATATGTAAAAGCAAATCCGCGGTAGTAGTATTTGAACTCAAATAAGTTTTCTGATTATCTCACTAATATTAAACCTAAAACTGAAAGACACAATATAAATAAACAATTAAATATCAATTTTGCCCGAAATTAAGACCACGAGTCAGACTCGTCAAAATAGTGCAAGGGGTTAAGGTTCAATATTGTTATTAATTACTGAGAAAAAGTGTAGCCGGAAGTCATCCAAAACCGAAAAGTATGGATTACGTACAAATAACTAAAGTAAATAAATAAAATATATCTTCGGCTTCTTTGAGTGCTCAATCACACACGTAGTCTTCTCTCAAAATCTTTTTTCTCTCTGCACACACTCCCTCTCTCAGAAAGAACCAACTTCCGAAAATAAAGACGTTCAACAGTTATCTTTCGCTAACAGATCCAACGGGGCAGTCCCGTCGATGGTTTCTGCTTTTCTGTTTTTTTTTTCTACCCCTTATCCCGAGTCCTCTTCTTTCTCCTTGTTACGCTCCGAGAGAGAGAAGCCCGCGTTGGCGTCAGGTCGATGGCAGCCCTCGTTTACACGGTACGCCGCCGCGCGGATGATGATGTACGAGTAACGGGCCAGTTGGATACAAGGGAGTTCCATTTGTAGAAAACGAGCTTTCGTCGAGGGTTGGCACGCTCCGCTTGTTTACGCGAGGGTACAATTAGGGGCCGCGGCCGCGGGAGCGAAATTTTGATGGGGCTGTTATATTAGGGTCGCGCGTTTTCGTTTTTCCCCTCTGAGGGGGACGGATTCAGAGGTCTACTTCGAGGGGGGAGGGCTCGAGGGGGTGGATGGAAGGCGGAGGGTTTATCGAGGTGTTTTCTATGATAAAGTGTATCCGGGAAATATTGACAGAAGCGGGAGAGTTGTTCGGATTAGATATGGACTCGACCTTTCCGGCTTCTCGAGCTCGTGAGCTTTCGACCTTCCAGCGTTTCATTTCTCGGCTACGCGACCTTGCTCGTTCTTAATGGCTTTTACATGCTTGGTTCATAAATTTTGTAATGTTTCCTTACACGGAGGTGACTGTTTCGAGCGATATCGTATATATACTGCAAAAAAATTATTAGAAATTGAATATAGAGATACTGCGAAGCAAAAATTAACAATAAACCAGCTTTCTTTTAACGTACTTTCTCAAGGGCTTCTTCCAAGAAGCTAAGCCACATTTGACATTTTAGAAACTTCAAAAACATTGAAAAACAGAACAAAGGAGCTGAAGGACCCGGACGGGGTTGTAGGAATTTCGACCACTGTGTTCTGCTAGTCTTGTGACAAAGCTCGCTAGGTAAGGCCAGAATTGCCCTTCCTCGTGTTACATATTAGTAATAATAAAGTATCAAAGTTTTATTTCACAAATAAGAATCTATTTCATTTAGCAATATAAAACCCCATTCCCAATATAAATTTAAAAATATAAATTTCGTAAAGAAAATCATTGTAATCGATCAGTAGCCATGCATTCGCGCTAAAATGAACCGTTCAGTATTGCAATATGTTGAGCCACGAGTATTAACATATTGAGGACGGGGCTCTGCACGTTCAACATGCCCTCAAAGACCGCACATTTTCGAACGCTCCAAAAACATGCTTGGCATGTAACAGGAAGCGGATACACAGATTACTTAATTTGCATTTAGTATTTTTAAATAATAGTATACATATAGTTCATATATCTGTATATTATATAACAGAAACATTTGCAGCTCCTTGCTCAGTTGCCGACTGAATAAAAAAGACATGAAAACGAGATATCTCGTGACTCGTCCGCAACGTTTAGTTTTCTAAAAACGAGATATCTCGTGACCCGTCCGCAATGTGTTAACACTTCACTGACAGGGAGCCTATTAACAGTTAGTTAACCGCACTGTTAGCCACACTTAACCGAACACTATCCATTGCATATTAAGAATTTATTAACCCTTAACACTCCGTGCATTTCTTTTTTTCATATGCAACAGTCCCTTTTTCAGACAATTCTGATTTCTTCGTAGAAAATACGTCTTTACCATCGCTCAGCTTTACATTCTCAACGTGACATTCTTCTAGGTTTTTAACTGTAAAAGTAGGACGACAAATAACTTAATGATAAAACATCTGGAATGTAATCATATTAAATACAGAACGTCTCTGCAGCGGAGCGAACGGAGCGCTAAGGGTTAAAAATTGTACTTTGGAAAAGCAGAAAATACATTTGACGAACTGTGAACAACACTAGTTCAAGACTATCTAATAACAAAAGTAAATAGAATCAATTGCAGCGCCGTTGCACAGTGGTCCGAATCGCCAAAAACACGAACTAAATTCATAGCACTTTTATTTTTACATTACTGACTATAAAATGTAAGAGGAACCAGACAATCAGGGGTGACGATGGCCAGAGTGGTCATTAGGGCCCCCATAAATCAGAGGTCCCCAATAAGGGTAGGGATTTACATATTTTACGAACGAAAGGCCTTTTTGTAAAGAAATAAAGTAACCCTCACAAAAAGGAATGGTCTTATAAACCTTTTGAATCGTAGAATCTGATTTTGATATCCATTTTATTGTAGAGAGTCTAATATGAATTTTAATTTTTTTCAAAATGGTTATGTTGGCCTCGTTTGTGACTCATATTTACCTTTCTCAGATGGTATCAAATGAAATTTATTTACAACAATAATGTCATCATCATTGGAGTCCTTAACACTATGCCGTCCGGCGACACCACAGTGGTGTTCACAAAGTATCACTCTACGGCCAGCGACACCACAGTGGTGTTGTGCGCAAAGAATCGCTCGATGGCCAGCGACACCAGAATGGTATAAGTAGAGAAAAAAAGTGTTGTCAATCATTTAATCCAGCCATTAGAAGATACAAGTTGCGTTGGCTATCAATACGCCCAAACAATTAGTATTCACCAGGTAAACCTTGTAAAACTGTCGTGGCATTCAACGTTTTAATCTTCGTATCTTTCGAGGTGCTCTGCATGTTTAGGTACTTAAACTCTCGATACCTTCCAATATTATACTTTCTTTCCTGTTGCCGTATCCTAAGAGTCTTCAATTTTTCTACGTCTTCTCTTTTGGACACGTTCGTTTCTCGAGCTTTCGCGTTTGGCGAATTTCAACCTTTCAAAGGTTCTGAAGAAGCACCTTTCAAGCTGCTGAATTTTAAACTTCCAATTCCTTAACCGCTGAAGCTTTCCTTTTTCCGTCTTCTCGAGCGATCTAAGTATTAGAATTTTTGAATCTCTCATTTCTCTTTTGTATATCTCGACTGTTCCAGTTCTTTACCCTTCCACCTTTTCGTCCTCCGAACTTTCGAGCCTTATCTCCCGTCTCTTTAATTCATCGGGTGTTAAAGTCTTTACACCCCGAATTTTCGACTCCACGGATCTCTGACGGTACCCCGTGCTCTCGAGGCGCCCGGGTGAAAGTCCAGGCTTTCAGCTGCTTAAGAATAACAGCTTTTTCACTCGCGACGACCAAGTTCACAAACTTCGCGCAATGCTACACACGATTACTCGAGAGCCGAGCTTTCAGCTTCTCGAGAAACTGCAACGCATTCACTTCTTCCAGGGCACCCTTAAACACTTGCACTACCAATAAACTCACATGGTTACGTGTGCAGTGCGCTACAGTATAACACGTGGTGAGGCGTCACTTTGAAACAATATCACTGAGTTTACTATCACTTTCCATTTTACAATATGGCTTGATGTGACTAGAATAGAATAAATATAGAAAATTTCTGCTTTTATTATTTAGTAGAGCGAGATGATAAGGCTCAGGTGTGAATAAAATAAAGTGAAGAGTTTAGAATATTATTAATACTTAGCCGACCGAATGGGGAGATCTCTCATATATTCCTTGAGAATGCACTGCCATTGATTCCATTTACTTTTGTTATTAGTTGGTCCTAAGCTGATGTTGAATTTATTAAAAATTGTATTTTGGAAAATTTATGAACAATACTAGTTCAAGAGTAACTAATAACAAAAGCAAATAGAATCAATTGCAGCGCTCTGTTGAGCACAAAATGGGAGATCTCTCAATTCGGTCGGCTAAGTGTTAATATATATTTAACACGTTGAATATCACGGCAGTTTTACAAGCTTTGCCCGTTGCGCCACGACGAATTTTCTATTATACGATACATATACTATTAAAACATTACTTATAACAAATAAGTTACAGTGTGTAACTATTTTTAGACACTTTATACTGTATTAATTTCTTCACACCATTGCATTAACGATGGTAATAATGAAAAATCGATAAATATTGATATTTGTCCAAATGATGCATTTCTACTAATCTGAGCGTGTCGGTCACCAGTGACCCCCACGGCGTCACCGTCAAGTTGAGTGTCAGTCACTGGTGATTTCCGTGATATTTCACGTGTTAATATAGTTTAATAACAACAACTTAAACGATTTTACAACTTAGCAATTACTACGTTCTTACTTCCTTCAGAATCACACTGTTGTAGATTTAAGATTGAAAATAAGCAGTTTACACGTATTTAGAGAAATAGTGATTTAATTACGAAAATAGAATACAAGTGAAAAGCCGTTATATTGTGGAATGAATGTGTTCTGCTCGGGATCTGGAAGAAAACTAGGGAGCTAAAGAAAAAAGGACGGTTAGTCCGTTGCAGCCCCCAAACCTGTTTATGTTGGCCCCACCAATGCCATTCGTTGTCCTTCAACACATACTCTTTCTCCCTTCACAGTCAAACTCTTTCTGCTCTGCGCTCGCATTTTCCCTCTCGGATATTCTTGTACACACTTATTTCTTTGCTTTCTAATTCTAAACCTTTCTCACTCGATGTATTCGGTCGTGTTCATCCAAAATTCTTCAGTCGCAACGTTTTTTCAAGCGCTCATCTTTCGCGCCTTAGAAACACTCTAGTCCAAATATTCTACGTTCACACGACTATCGCCCAACTCAAACGTTCTTCAGATTTTCCTAAACTCGCATCTACTCGATTGCATTCCCACATACATTCTTCCAAACACTCGTTTCCTTTATTTTTAATTGTCAGCCTTTCTCACTTGGTGCATTCGGTCACATTCACCCAAAATTCCTCAGTCGCAACGTTTTTTCAAGTGCTCATCTTTCACGTCTCAGAAACACTCGAGCCCAAACATTGTACGTTCACACGACTATCACTCAACTCAAGTACTTATTAAAATTATGAGAAAACTCAAAGAGTAAAACAGCACGTCTGACCCCTTCAACGTTACATTTATTTCTGTTCTTTTTTTTTATAATATTCTCCTCATTACCACCTCTGGCTGAACTTTGTCGCCCTTATTCAAATTTTCCTTCGTTGACAGCAGTCTAGAAAATGCTTGATGCATGGCATTCTATGAGTCGGCTCACCTCACAGATGCCTTGAACGATTTTGCGCTAACACACTCTTCACATTTTCCTAAACTCGCATCCACTCGATCGCATTCCTACATAAATATCTTCCTGTCCCCAAACGTGCTAATGTTGTAAACCGCTAAAATGCAACTGGGTTAGAATTAATCCCCAAATTAATTAATTTAAATTACTTAAATCCTTAACTTCGAATTTCTGCACCGTTCACAAACGACGACCGTCGGGCCTTGCAGCGGCTCCGACACAAGTGGTTAATCCCGGTTATGTTATCAGGAACGTTAGCCTAAGCGTTTTCCTCAGTTTACAACGCGTCGTCGAGTGGTTTTTATGAAAGCGTGCACACGCTGCAACGACCGCGTCGGTCGTTCCTCTTTTGTAAACAGCGTTGTTCAGTTTAAACGGCCTGCCGTAAGCTGGACAGGGCCCGCCCGTTTCTTTTCTCGCTTGCTAAGCTCTAGTTCGCGTTACGGATGGGGAGCGACCGTTAAATGGGCGAACGGTTGGAAAATTGAATGAACGATGAAATCGGAGTAACGCGTTCGTCGGGAATTCGCGGAACGCAATGCGATACGGGAAATGTTATTAATTTCCATTCGTTTTATAATTTTTTTTTTGCTCTCCTTCTTTTATTCTAGAGCGCACACCAAAATGATAGCACGGATAGGAAAAAAAGGAGATCGACAAGGTTTTATTGTTTCAGAATGCAAATGTTTCGTATTCGTTTTTGGGCTGCGGAAGTCGAGCATCGCGAAGTCAGTTTCAGAGACGAAGGAATATACAGTCAGTCACTAAAGTCTTCGTACATTATTTCACGGAAAAATGCACCTAACTTAAAAATCTTATTTTAATAAAAGTTTGTGTACGTGTAGAGCACAATGGAATGTATATGGAGTCATTTTGTCGCCAATAGGAAGTTTCTTTAACCCTTTGACTGCTACGGGCGCATACATGCGCCCAGCGAAAACTGTCGCTGTGGCCTATGGGCGCACATTTGCGCTCAGCACAAGCCGTCGATATAGACTATGGGCGCACATGTGCGCTTGGCGACGGCTTTGATCATTTACTGCTGTCTTACTGAATTTCTCAAGAAATTATTTTATCATATCCGTGTAACATTCAGAAACAACATACCTTGTTGCTTATCAACAAGAAAAATCTCGTTTATTTCGTCAGTTTTCCCTATATCTTAAATTCGTTTCATCTGTTCATCTGCCATTTGACAAAAGTTATGTATGGTTTGGAGTTCGTTTTGTACATTTCATTTTATATATTTTATAATACATTATAATTATCAAATTATGGCGTTTTAAAACTTTACCCTTGACGAATAAATATATATATTGAAGATAAAAAATATTTAAAAAATTGAAAAATATTAATTTTGGAGTGGATAAAGTAACAGTAATTTGATTCTGTATAATATTACAATTGAATACACCGCCGAACAGATTCAGATTGCGTGAAAAAGTATTCAGTCCCCAGCGATAGTTAGTGCCGGCTGCACGCCGTCGACGCGAAGCGTTTCGGCTCAGTCTTCAGCAGTCAAAGGGTTAAGGGGGTGAAATCAAGACCCAAAAGTATCAACGCTTTTTCATTTTTTTGATGCAATATATTTCGAAACATTTTTCGCAACACAGTAATAGTGCATCAGAAGTTAATCATTTTTTATACGAAACATTTTGTTCTACCTTGTATTATTACGAAATAATATTTAAAAAACTAAAGAAAAAATGGCAGAGTAAAGATTAACTTCAGCTGATTCCATGCCATTAGAGAGCTTGCAACGATCTTTGTTCTTTCTATAACGTTGTAATAGTGCAAGTTAAAGCAAAGATTTTCTTATAAAAATGTTCAGCTTTTAACGCTCTATCATTCTGCTGCAAAAAAAGTTTCAGAAAACATCGCATGAAAAAAGTGAAAAATAGTTAATCCCTTTAAGTCTTGATTTCACCCCCTTAACCCTTTCGCTACGAGCGTCGCCTATAGGCGACATCCACGCGACGACCTGTGTGTTCGAGTGCCGACTTTTAGAATTTACCATTCTGAATTAAATTACTAGGAATTATAATTCGATGTCTAACTATCCTAAATTGTATTTTTATTTATAATAATAGCAAAATTGAGAATTTTAATTTGACATATCAATTACCCTAAATTGTATTTTTATTTATATTAATAGCAAAATTGAGAATTTTAATTTGACATATCAATTACCCTAAATTGTATTTTTATTTATAATAATAGCAAAATTGAGAATTTTAATTTGACATATCAATTACCCTAAATTATATTTTTATTTATAATAATAGTAAAATTGAGAATTTTAATTTGACATATCAATTACCCTAAATTATATTTTTATTTATAATAATTGCAAAATCTCCAAATATGTCGTTGTGTAACACTTATAGAAAAAGACGATCCGGAGAATGACAAGGCTGCACCGAAAGATGTAAGTCCGAACATCAGTTTACCGAAGCGCAACGTGTACACTTTTCGGCGCAGTGCTCCGTACAGCGGAGTCACTCGGACGGAGCGCGCTGCCGTAGCGAAAGGGTTAAAGAGATTTTCTGTCGGCAAAAGAATTGCTTCATATATATTCCATTGTGCTCTACATGTACACAAACTTTCTTATAATAAGAGTTCCGTGTTAGGTACATCTTTCCGTGGAATAGTGTACGAAGACTTTCGTGACTGACTGAATATATAATTTATTAATTTCGGCCTTTAGGTCAAGAAATGGACTTGGTTTACAAATATCATACGCGTTCCCTCACATCCATCCATACCGTTTGTCTCCGTTGTATTGTTAAATCGTTTGTACGTTCTTTGTCTACTGCTGCTTCTCTTTTCTCTACACTTTTCAGCCATTTCACTATCCTCTCGTTTTCTCTACCCTCTACTATTTGTTCTAAGTTGTAAGCACATCTCTCAACCTCTTCGCATTCCTTTACTAAATGTTTTAGCGTTCCATATTGTCTTTTACACAGTTTACATCTTCTCTTTTCGTCCCTCAACCAATATCTGTTGTATTCCACTAAATTACCGCATCTTACCCTGGCTATAATTCTTTGCTTTCCTCGGTTATCCTTCTTTGTCAAATATTCTGGTCTTCTGTAATTTCTTAAAAAATTTATACATATTATTGTACCTCGAATTATCTATCCTATTGCTTTGCACTTGATTTTATACTTCCCTTGTACGTTCCACCAACACTCCACGCACCTCATTCCCTCATTCTTCCCATCCCTTCTTGGTTGACCCCATTCCTGTATAAATATTTCAGTCTCTCCCTTCCACTACTGATTTCGTTCCCCATCGCGATTTTCAGGGACGAAGGAATAAGAAGTATCGATTTCTGCTATGCTTACGAAAATATGTATTTCGAAGTTATTAATCAAACGATTAATAATATTCATCCACTTATCGCATTCGGTGTAGTATGTAAGTAGTCGTATCACCGTGAATCAACTATGCATTAGGTGTGCAAATTAATTCGGTCCCTTTTTCGTGTGGTACCCACTTCCCTAACTTTTGAATTTTTCCTAACTGAAGTAAACATTGCGAAAAGCATTGGTAGGTAACATCCGGTAGCAACGCAAGCCTTTCTTTAGTTTTTTCAAATGTTTTCCAAAAGTTTTTTAAACTTTTCTGTCTGTCCTGAACGCGGTTTGTCTAATAGATTAAAATCTACGTTTCGAGATCTTTGAAACCACTTTTTGCGCTTTTATACGTCATAGCTGTTGGATTTGAAAAGCATAATAATAGTTTGTGCCTCATCGTCTAAAGGTGTGACGGTCGGGGCAGGTAATTTTCGGACTGACCCCCGACCCTGTGAGCGTAAGGACGGCCAGGGGACAGTAAAGGTAGTTAATCAGAGGAATTCAGAGAAAGCAGACCTCGAGTTGTTTTATTCATCCCATTCATACCCTTATTGCCTATTCCTAGCACTCGTACAGATTAGTGGATCTCCGCGACTTTCTATTTTAATTTAACAATAGCGTTATTACCCAAAGCGGAACAAATCATTCGTTTAGCTTCAGAAGCATTTTTCTTCGGTGTAAAAGCAAAAGAAAATGCAATACCTCGAATGCTCCTTATCGAACGTCATATTGTTTACTGTTATTAGGTGAAATTATGCCGAGTGGTCGTTGATTATTTTAATGTTCCTTAAAGTATAATGTTGCTACTTTCAAATCAGTATAGAGCAGGAAAGATATTAGGTGTACAAGTTAATTTTAGTCTTTCTTTTCTTCAGGTTCAGAGTTCATTTAAATTTTGATGTCCAAAGGTTAGTAGATGAAGTAACCTCCCTCACTTTCTATAACCTTTGCCCATTTTTCGGACAACGGATGCCCGATTTAAAGAAACTAGGCTGTTTCATTTCGATGAACTCATTTAAAAGTGATTGCGATTCCTCATCCTTTAATCGTTGCGGTTGCCTAAATCGAAATTTCTTTTCCGGAACTTTCAATATCAGTATTTGCAGGTGAAATGGGATATAGTATTCTCACCAAGAGCATCACAGATCATTTCTGCAGCTTTAGCAGCGTTTTTTTTTCAATTGAAATGCGAAGAGCACACAATGACGAATGTGCTCTTTGCTGCGCGCCATCGTTTAAACTATTGTTTACCCAGGTTCTGATAACCGAATCAAGTAGTCTTCTAATGTTTTGGAAAGCTAAGTGTCTACGCTATAAGACTCCGAAAATTCTGTTACGATATTCACATTGTAAATAGCCTTTATCGTCATCGAAAGATGAAAGACTAAAATTAACTTGTACACCTAATATTTTAATTTGGATGGAAGTTACAAAGCATTAACACGTTGAGCCCGGCGCCGACTTTACTGTCCTTTCCGTTCAGCCGGCAGCCGGCGAGCGATACAAATTCGTAGGGTATCGCTGAGAGATAAGGAATTATTCTTTGTTGCGCTAATTTCGACGCCTTTTAAGTGTATGTGTGATTCTGTTCACTATATTTTCATATGATGTGTAAAAGAGTCACGTACGTACCTTCGAGAGGCGATCAATTGGAAAAGGCCTACCGAAGTGTACAGATTGTTCGTAAAAAGAAAGTTGAGTTTAGTTTTGAAAATAGTTATTGCCCGTAACATTGAATATGTCGGAAAGAGAAGAAAATAGTGACACGTCAAGTGAAATATTTTTATCTTCCAAAACGTCGCAGAGTAGTACGACTGTCATCATCAGAAGATGATAATTCATTAGACGGACCGACGCCAGCCAAACGAAAATTCTAGTGCCGGTCCCCAGGGACCGGCGCCGGGCTCAACGTGTTAAATGTAAAGGCACCGAATTAATTTGCACACCTAATAATCATTAGGTCCCAATATTGTGAATTCTGTCTTGATCTGATCACGCATTCATCACGCGCAGTCGTCGCATTCGGTATCTCGTCTTGTTGGAAAAACTGTACCAGCTTCTTCGTTCTCCTCCACCCTTTCGCCCCGAAAAAGAAGGGAAAATAAGTGTCGTGAGCACAGGCAATGTTAAACTTTCAACCGCAATCTTCTGCTCGCTGGAGGGAAAAAAAAGAAAGGAAGAAAGGGAAAAAGGTTAGGGATGAAGGGAATAATAACACGGACACGCGGGAGCGGGTGCAAGAAAGTGCGTTATTAATATTGAAATGGAATTTGCGAATCCAGGCCCTCGAGGCATGCAGAATTACGTGAGCAGGTCAGGCTGCGAAATAATTTCCTTCGACGAGCTGCTCTCTAAAAAGTGTCCTATTTTCCAGCAAATTCTCTTTTGCGCGTGTATACTTGCGCGCGCGTGTGTCTGTACAGTGACGCGAAACGATGTTGGTTGGTTGGTTGGCCTTATTAATTAATCTTCGGAGGGAACACCTACGATTTACCTCCCGCACACCCTCGGAACAATCATCAACGTCGTGTATTTGCCGGTAACCCGATTTATTTGCTGAATAATTACAGCCTGGCAGGGGTAATGCGGAGGGAGCAGGAGGGGGAGGAGGAGAAAGCTCGATCGAGCATAACTATTAGCGGGGCTGCGCAGCTTATAATACACTCTGTGTATAGTTGGTGGAAGAAATACAACAGGGACTGAAGGGATCATAAATACAGAAACTTCGGACAGCTTTGTTAATCGATACGACGATAAGTCTAGTAAATTTTGATGAAACGTAAACCAGTGTTGAGTTTAATTTTTACCAGCTACATTTTCACTGTTCTCTGTTTTTTACGTTGAATGATATGTTTTGTGAAAATAATGTAGTAGTAAAAAAGCTCTTGAGAAACATTTAAAAAGAACAAGAGTTCGTGCTGCAACTGGATGTTACCCACCAATTCATATCACAACGTTTACATCAGTTAGGGAATATTCAAAAGTTAGGAAAATGGATTTCGCACGAAAAAGGCATCTAATTATTGGATTGTCCGGAAAGTTCGTGCCGATTTTGAAGGAAGATTGAAGCGCAGGCGATTTAAATTTTAGCATACATTTATTAAATTATACACGTGCCATTCCTTTGTACAACCTTTTTCCATCTTTCAGGCAACTTGAAAATTCCGTCCTTTCAGAATCTCTCAGGCTTTTCAGCGAAAAATTTTTCTACGTGATTTTTCATCTCGTCGAAGGAATTGAAGTTTTTTCCATTAAGGGAATTTCATAATGATCGAAAAAGGTACCATAAACAGCGGGCATATTGTTTGCCGCTTTTGTGACATTTTTGCCTTTCCGGTGAAAGAAAAGTATTAAATGCCTAAAATGCCTAAATGTCGCTTTGCTTTCTTCCATATTCAAAAGCGTATAAAACTGACAAAAATTAAGGTATCGTACCCGAATTTTGTTTCAAATGTGCCTGAAGTATTGTCTTTTACGACATGTACACATATTATTTGTTATCAATCATTCTAATGTATTTAGACCTGTCTTTATGTCACCTATCAAGTAAGAAAGAAAAAAAACAAAGTACAATTAAAATAGCTTAAAATCAAAATAAAAGATAATAACAAAACGTTATTGTAATTATTAATTAAATCCATGTTATTATTATTATTAAATATTAAAATCTAAAAGGCTTTCATTTCTCCATTAAAACTAAAAATATTGTCCCTAACCACGTCAAAATCCAACACGCACAACCCAATATTTGAAGTAAAAGCTTTAAGTTTAGTTAAATGTCATTCTACCCATTCTTTGTTATCCGGTATAATTAAATATTAACCCCTTGACAATTACGAGTTAGGATCGTCATTCATTTCATGTGTCACTGTAGACATTAACGGGTCAGTACTCGTCAGGAGCTGTTTTCAGCGAACGCCATGCAGTATATAATCAGATTACTTAGTCGCTTCACTTCTGCGTCGATTATGTTTTGTTTAGAATATTCAAGATGCTCCCCCCTTCCCGTTTGCAAAAAGAATTTCAAAATAAAATCTTCTGTTTCCAAGCTTGCACATAACTGTTGAGCCAAATTAAATAGTATTTTTCGGTCGCATTAAATTCCATTTTATTTGTATGCCAAGGAGTTAATGATCCTTGTATAGGGATCATCTTTATTAAATTTTACGTAAATATAGTTTAGAGATAGATACACGAAGAGAAATGGCATAGCTTTAAGTAATAAAATAATGTTTATCGAACAAAATTTCTTTAAACGCAAATTCGCTCGCACAGGCATGCTCTCTCAAAACTTATTCACAACTCTTCTGGAAGAGTATTTCACTCTCTATACTGTCCTATGCATTTGTTCTCTTTTATTCCAAACCTTAACACTTAACTGACCGAATGGGGAGATCTCCCATTTTTTCCTTGACAATGCAGTGCCATTGATTCTATTTACTTTTGTTATTAGTTGGTACTAAGCTGATGTTGAATTTATTAAAAATTATATTTTAGAAAATTTATGAACAGTACTAGTTGAAGACTAACTAATAACAAAAGCAAATAGGATCAATTGCAGCGCTCTGTTGAGGACAAAATGGGAGATCTCCCCGTTCGGTCGGCTAAGTGTTAAGCTTTCTCACTCGATGCAATTAGTCATATCTACCCTGTTCGTACCCTAGTGGCCGAATACATGGTCGTGTCCTTGGTCAGCTTGAATATGGCCATTTTTTAATTAAGGCTAGCTAACGTGGTTGCCACGAGGTTCCAAGCCCAAATTGTACCGTTGATGATAAACCACTTTATGTATCTCGTTTTTTCACTCTTACTTCTTAACATCCAGTTTCCCTTAACATCTAACCCTAAAAACACTATATATTTCATTTTTCCTCTGATTCTCGACAAAATGACAGAACAGTAACAACCCATAAGAGAATGCTTCAGTCTTTGTCTGAACCACATTCTACACTCGACAAAATCACAAACCGTTGTCCAATCACATTGTTCAATCAGAGTTAATTCGATTAAGTTCGAAAAAATCTCAGCTCCAAAAACGATCTATCAATCTAACACACCAACTTGACGTTTCTGGCGTAACATACTGAAAATTTCTTAGTCTCGCGTCATCTCGTTATTCAGAAACACTGTACATTCTCTCGACTATCATTCAATCTAGTCATTCATTAGAATCACATCTCTAAATTATTGAAGTGTTATTAAAATAAGATTGTTTATTATTGGTTAAGAAGAGAAAAGGATTACAATGCTGTGTATAATTTTAACTCTTCGCACAACTCTACTACTACACGTTTGGCAAGACCTTGGCCTTTCTTCCATTACATACCTCGGGAAAATCCTTCAAATATGCCCATCTTTGGGCATATTCCAAGGTCCTCGCGCGTCGCTAACAGTTTTCCCCACCAGTTCCGAAATCTCACTGTCCACTTCCCACTTTCTCTTAAAATCTAAAATAAACTATGATACCATATTATCTGTTGTAAAATGTAAGAATAATTGTTGTAAAAAGGGTGAATAAGACACAGATATAATTTGCTTCTTAACCCTTTCGCTTCGGCAGTTCAGTCCACCGAAGTGCCGTCACTGAACAGAAGTATGCGCCAGAAATTTGCAGTGTGCTTGGTTTTTGTATATACATTTTTCTAAGTCTTAAACTACAACTGTGCTCAACACTTAGCCGACCGAATGGGGAGATCTCCCATTTTTTCTTCAACAAAGCGCTGCAATTGATTCTATTTGTTTTTGTTATTAGTTAGTCTTAAACCAGTACTGTTCATAAATTCTCCAAAGTACAATTTTTAATAAATTCAACACTAGCTCAGGATCAACTAATAACAACAGTAAATAGAATCAATGGCACCGCTTTGTTGAAGAAAAAATGGGAGATCTCCCCGTTCGGTCGGCTAAGCATTAATAAAACAATCGTTGCTCTAATATAACAACTATAGTTTACGGTTTTAATATGAAAAGATTTATACAAAATTATATTAGTTATTCTAATAACATTAGACCGATTACAGTTTACATATTTTTAGGTATTTATATATTTACAAGATGTCGGATATATCCGACGCTCGAAGCGAAAGGGTTAAACTAGCATTTATAATTCTTTCTCGCATACTGCTCGTCGCTCCTGCTAGGATCGCTTCTTATGCCGCGTGCACACTGCTGTTCGCGAACAGCGAGCAGCGAGCAGCGAACTCCTCAGCGAACAGCGAACAGTGTTCGCTCGGGAAGCGGTACATCAAAGAAACTGTTCGCGAGCTCGAAGCGTATCTGGACGCGTTTGTAACACAGTATGTGGCAAAAGCTAATAGCGAACTGCCCATGAATTCAGAGCGAACAAGCTTGTAACTGTTCGCGAGCTCCAGTCTGGATATGCTGCGGTTTCCGTTGGCGAACAGCTTGCGAACTGCATGCGAGCAGTTCCTGTGCTGCTCGCGAGCTGCTAGTGAACTGTTCTTTTCAATGTGAACGCGGCATTAGATCATCGTTATACTCTAACGTTATCAAATCAAATTAACCCTTTGCGGTCGGAGCCGCCCGACGAGCGAGCGTCGTTGTGGACGACAGATATAGGAGCGCGCAGAAAAGGAAATATTTACGTTGAACGTTTGCGTTATAAAAACTATTAAACTGCTATTACTTTCCTGAATATTCATTTCTTCATTATTGCTACTATCATTGCCAAAATTGAAACGTCTGAGTGAATTCCTTGTTGAATGGATTTCATTTCCACTGGATGAAGCATTGTTATCATCTTCCGTCTTGTCAGATTCAAGGTAGTACTCATCACTACTGTCACTATCAAACGTATCGTCTGTAGGTCTTTTAGCCATCGTGTGTAGGATGTTATAAAATATAAAATATATGAAAAGCCTGCTGGTTTCTCTGGTAGTGACACTGAAAGACTGACTCGATAAATTGAAATTCATTCTGACTCTACCATAGTCTCCCATTGTAAATTTACATTATACGGAAAATAAGGCTTCATCGCTAAAGGTTTCTAATTTCATTCAAAGGAAATTCGACTTCTTAGGCTAGTATACCCATACGTATCTTATCGTTTAGGATAACAGACGTACGTGAGCCGCAACACGAGAATCGGGCGGCTATACAGGGTGTTCGGACCTCCCTGGGCTTAAATTGAAAGAGTAACTCCCTGAGACATTCTAAGACGAAAATCAAGAGTAACGATTTTGCGATTGAGGCTTTGTTTACGAGTTATAACTAGTTAAAGATATCGTTTAATCCGGACCGTTCGACGCTTGAGAGCGGGTAACCGAGGCGGAGCATCACTGTGGACTCAGCGACGTTACCGACCGAGTTGCCTCGGTTACCCGCTCTCAAGCGTCGAACGGTCCGGATTAAACGATATTTTTAACTAGTTATAACTCGTAAACAAAGCCTCAAACGCAAAATCGTTACTCTTGATTTTCGTCTTAGAATATCTCAGGGAGTTACTCTTTCAATTTAAGCCCAGGGCTATCCGAACACCCTGTATACCGACACGAGTCCGCAACTGTAAAAAGGCTTGGGCGGCTACTTGACGATACTCGTCCGCAAAGGCTTAATCATAAATCTAGCGAAACATGCATCGTTCTATCTTGCACAGCGTGTAAAAATAGACAAGGTCTGCGAGGTATGATTTCGATGGCGTTCAAAGCGAAAAGGTTACATCAAACCAAATACATAATTCATATAAAGTGGGGTTAAAATATTCCGTAGATGATCCCAATCTACGTGATTGGCCTGTTACTCCCCGTGCCTCCGCTAATTTGCATCCCTGGGGTGCTTTAAACACGTTTCACTCGATACACGATCAGTTTCACGAGCTCGATGCACTTCTTTCATCGGCTGTACTCGAGTTATCCCCGTATGAACGAACTCGATTATTACGCGAGGCTGGCGGAGCGATGCGCAGCACATCGATAGAGGCCGTCAACAGAGATATATAGGCGGGACGAGAGAGTTGGCGAGTGCCACAGGTACCAGCGTTGATCACGCAAATTAGAAGCTAACACGGCTATCGGTATGTCAGCGTTTTTTGAACGGCGCCGCCTCGCTATTATGCCGCGCACGGCTTCGTTAAAATCGGGGCTGGTGACGAGGCTGCAGACGATCCTCGAAAAAGCGCGCGGCTGACGCGCTGAAAAGCTGCCTCTGCGAGCATGTGCACACGTGCCTGTGTATATACGTGTACGGGTATGGTTATGCGGCGGAGCTACGGCTGGGAAAAAAGAAGGTCGCTGTCCCTTTGTCATTTATCGAAGAATCGAGCTTCTCTCTGGCGAATGCTCATTTTGCCGTAAAATATTACCGCCTGATTTAGATGTTACCTGAACGCGTGGAAGCTTGAATGCGAGATATTTAGGATATCGTACCGTGTTAACCGGGTTCGTTTTGTTGGGCGGGTTCCAATTTCGATTTAACCTTTCTATTGCATTCGTGAACCGAACACCTATTAACACTTACAAGGGACGTTTGCGAACCCGGAAATTTAAATAAATATGAAACTTTGTGTACAGGTAGAGTAAGTCATTCATTTTACACATTCTTTTAAACATAAAAATAGTACTCAACTTTTGTTTAAACTCTATTTCAGTACCTCTCATCGTTCTCGAGATATTCGAGGAAAAAAATAATTTTCCATTCTCTTTAAGGGATGAAGTCACCCCCTGAAAGTGAAATTCGGCACGCATAAAAAATAGGTATGTTTTATAGATGACGTACTCTACCTGTACATGAAGTTTCATATTTTTTTTAATTTCCGGGTTCACAAACTTCCCTTGTTAGGGTCCACAAACTTCTCTGCCATTGATTCTATTTATTTTTATTATTAGTTAGTCTTGAACTAGTGTTGTTCACAATTCATTAAATGCTTTTGTTTGCTGTTCCAAAGTACAATTTTTAATTAATTTTGTTAGGATTTGTTTAAAAATGGGCAGTGAAAAAAGGAGGAAGAATACACTTCTAATCTAGATATAGTTTTAACAGTATAATTATATATAGCCTTTTCACGTCTCTACACATCCGCTGCTTTCTATATACTAAATAATCATATCATATGACCGCTGAGTCATGTTTACAAATAATAGTAAGTAGATGTTGTTAATGACGGTATGAACAAATTCAACTCCAGTTCAAGATTAACTAATAACAAAAGTAAATAGAATCAATGGCAGAGGAAAGAATGGGAGATCTTCCCTTCGATTAGTTAAATGTTAAGTATCGCAGGAGTGTTGGACCGCGGACAGATTGCGTACAGATTGAAAACAGTAAAATGAATGTTTATTATAAGCTGAAACAGAGCTTCTTAAGCTGGGGGTCGTGTAACACACTTATAGGGGTCGCGTAACAGATTTAAGGGGATCGCGAAGACTTTTGACAATTATTCATAAAGGACGTGTAATGTTTATTCGGCAAATTTTCACATATTAATAATTATGGAAACTATTTTGATCGAGGACATTTTAAGATATCTCATTAAAGTTAGAAATACAATACGAATTATGATATGCAGAATGCAGTAAATATGAACATTAAAAAAAAAAGTTTGAACAATCGTACTGAACTGGAGAACATCTCGTTTTACCTGTTTTCCAAAGCAAAACAAAATTAAATATCTTTTTCCATAAATGTTTTATTTGTTTATTTATTTTATGTATTTGCATATGGATGCATGCATGTATCCGAGGTAGCGAAAAATTTTCTTTGACTGAAGGAAATCGCAAACGAAAAACGTTGAGAAGCTTTGAACTAAAAAAATTTACAGTCCATCAGATTAAAATTAAAATTTGAAAATTTTAATTAAAATAAAAATTAAAATATACGTTTATTGGTAATGCATAAAGATCTTACGATTTATTCTAATCCCATTCTCACAAGTCTTCCTCTTCTTTCTTTCAAAGACTCTTGCACTTCTCTCTCTCTCTCTCTCACTCGATACACTCGGTTACGTCCATCCAAAATTTCTCAATCTCGTGTTGTCTCAAGTACATACTCGTCGTTCACGCCTCAGTTACTTAATCTAAGGCAACTTATCGTTTGCTCTTCGTTCATGTTCTGAAACTTCGTTCGCTTGTCTATCGCTCGACCCAAACCCTCCATTCATTCACGTCTCTACAATATCATGACTGTATACTGTTTTAATAAATTTAGCGAAACCCTGTTTTTGGTGTTCTAGGATATACATATGGTTTCCAGAATCCAGTGATTAATAATTGAGAATAATTCATATTATGAATAATGATAAACAAAATCGGACAGACCGTAATGAATTTCGTATAATTTATCATAATTTGTTTCACTAACTACTAAATATGAGTGATGCCAATATCTTATTTGATCGGGCGTAGCAATGACTTTTTTGGAAATATAAGGAAATGTTGATTTAATTCGTTCTTTTTAATAAACCACATATAAAATACCTATTGTTGGGAACAATTAGTGTGAATGATTGGTATGAATGTGGTGTATGAAAGTGTGTTGGCAAGAATGAGTGTGTTCTGAATGATTGCTGTATGGCATGATCTTCACTTCGTTTTTGAGATCTAAGAGAGCAAGTAAGTAAGGAAGACAAAAGGAAAGTAAAATTAAAGATTGCATAAAATTAAGATAAAAGATAAGAAAACATTATTGTAATTATTAGTTAAATCTATATTATTATTATTATTAAACATTAAAATCTAAAAGGTTTTCATTCACTTGTTTCTCCTTAAAAACTAAAAATACTGTCCCTGACCACGTAGAAATCTAACACCTATAAATTAGTAGGGCCAAAAATTAGGTCCTACTGCATTGTTTAAAGTAAATGTTCAGAGTAAAACAATATATTTGTTTCGGAAAACGTGAATTTTCAAATTAACCAAAGGATGACGGAAGGTTGTAAAGAAAATGGTATTTTGTGCAGTATTTTCTCGTTAAATTATGTTCACAGTTCAGGATCGATCGCGAGAATTTAGCTGCTAGAGAAACGAAATTTTAGCCGTATTTGATCTTTACTAATATTCGACAATCGTAGAAGGACAAACAGTAAAAGACGAAGAATAATCGAGGGTGGTAAGAGTGAACTCGAAGCTTGTCAGCGCTTGAGATATTGATAAAAGAATTTTTGAATAATAGAACAATTACTTTTCCACACACTAAACTTCATTTATTTAAATTGACGTTAAGAAGGTCAAAAATTTGTTTGAAATATTTGGGTATTCTGTATCTATTTTACTGTTACATTTGTTGACTTTTTAAAATAAAGAACTATCATTAAACGACACCCTGTTTGTATAATAGAATATCCAAGAACAGTATACAGATAATGGGTGTTCGGATAAAGAAGATTCTTCTGTACAGACATTCTATTGGGTTGGAGGGAAAGTTCTGTCGTATTTTCCGTTTCCGTTAATTCATGTGGAACCCAAACACTTTGCTTTAACACAAACCCAAGAGATTTAATGTGATCTCCAACAGTTGCATGATGAATGCCAAACTCTTCTGCAATTTCTCGACTCGTTAAATGTGGATTATTTTCCAACATGGATCGCAAAACATCATTATCGATCTTGGATGGTCGTCCAGATCGATCGCTTTCTTGGAGGCTCAGATCCCCGGAACGAAATTTGCTAAACCATCTTTGACAAGTACGAACATTTACAATATTTTTTCCAAATACCGCACATAAATTTTTACATGCAACCGATGCGTTGCTTCCTTTTTGAAATTCATACAAAATGCAGTGTCGTAAATGCACTTTATCTACTGACATGTTTTTCACTTTAAATATCACAAGTAAATGATGAACGGTAAAAAGGGACTTCTTTTATATTATACAGCAGGTAAAAAGACAAAAAAAATTCCCAATGATTCACTAGCCAGATATTTTTTTTATTTACAAGAAAAATTACCTGCCTATTTAAAATACGACAGAACTTTCCCTCCAACCCAATATTATTTAGAATGTGTCATTCGACGATAGTTCTTTGCTTAAAAAAATTATGAAATTTAACAGTAAAGAAGATACAATGTACACAAATATTGAAATCAACTGTTGACTTATTTTTATGTAATCCCCATTCAAGTAAGTGAAGTTTAATACAAGAAAGGTTAATTGTTTTATTATTCGAAAACTCTGTTATCTGAATACTTTCGTTTCTCTATCGGTTCATATAATGGTGGCTGCGCTGTACTGCATAATAGTTTCATAGGCGCACGAAAACAATTGTTTTGTTACTTCACGAATGAATTCAAGAATGGTCAATAATATCTTTAATCCCTTTGTGATTTTTCGAGGAGGGTTTAATTTAAGAATTATTAATTACGTTTGTATAACCTCCTTTTGCTTTCTCCGCAGCGACGGTTCCTTTGAAAAGGCTGTTGAATAATTTTCATTCTGTTCCCAGCGGTTGTAAAAGCTTATTCCCATTTTGTTTTGTCGTTCTTTTCTTTTCTGGCTCCATTTAAGTTCGTGAACTAGATATGTAAAACTGCGAATGACCAACATGATAAAGGGAGTGTTTAACATTTCCACGTGTAGAAGTATTTCTGGAGAATACGTCTAACTGCTATTATGAGACCACTAATGCGTACAGGTGATGTAAAATCGTTGCGTGGTACTGTCTAAAAGTTACTTCGGAAGCTAATTAGTTGTTACTGTGATAACATTACCTATCTCCCTATTCGTTAATTTACACGAACAGTGAACATTTCGTAAATTACGAAATAATGCGAACAACGATTAATTATAATAAAGTAGAAATCAAAAATCTTTTATCTATTCCAAGTACGCGGGAAGGAATCAAATTTTTTGACCGGAAATTAGAAAATAAAGGAATTATCATTTTTTAATTAACACTTCTTATTTAAACGATTTTTTATTGCATTAAAATATATTGGTAAATAGAAAGTCATTATTACAGTTTGATTATTATACTTTACTCTAGTTTAATAATATATATATAGTTTATAGTTTATTATATTTTATTCTTTGTAATAGTTTACTTTAGCTTATTTAAACTGATTATTATAGTTCCATTTTTCGATTAATTTAAATCCAACTAAAAATTACACTTCCAAATATTATTGTTGCGCTTAATTATTATATTCTACTCTAGTTTAATGATATAATTTACAGTTCATTATAATAGTTTACCTTAGCCTATTTAAACCGATTATTACAGTTCTACCTTTTGATTAATTTGAATTCAACCCAAAATTAGACCTCCAAATATTATTGTCGCACTTGATTATTACACTTTACTCTGGTCTAATGATATGTATATAATTTATAGTTCATTATATTTTATCCTCTGTAATAATTTACCTTAGTTTATTTAAACTGATTATTATAGTTCCACCTTTCCATTAATTTGAATCCAATCCAGATATAATCGTCGCGTGCCTAAAAATTATTCACATTTCTACTTGGCCGTTATTTTATCCAACGAGTTGATAATTATTAAAAAAAATAATTCTTAAAAAAAAAAGAACAAGAATTGCGACAATACACAGGGCGCTGTTCTTAATTCCACATCTGAACCGTTCTCCGCTGAAGTTCTTTCTCACAGAATTTCTTTAAAAAAAAAAGGGGACAGAAAAAGGAAACGGATATCTAGGACAGGTGCTTGCGTCATCAGCCTCGCTCCCGGAAATATTTCAATAGGTTTGCGTAAGAAATAGCCGGTGGATCTGGCCTGGTGTCGGTGTCCCGTAAGAAATTGCAGGGAAACAACGTGTCAGCTTGAACGAGTCAAGACTGCGGCATTGTCTCGGGCAAATCCCGCGTCGACGTGGATTTTACAGGCAACTGTACACGGGAAACGCGATTCTCTGTTCACGTACTTACACACATCGCGATGTGTAATCCTTGGTGCGCGCGTATTGCTCACGTCTTTCGAGGAATGACATCGTTTACTACTGTTTGAATCTTCTGTTGCTGTATCATTGACTTCTTTCCAATACGGCAGAGTCTCTCGCGTGTGAAATGATAGGGAGACAAAAATGTTTGGATAACAAAATTTTCAAATACAGGCGCCCCTCGACTTTCGCTCACAATTGGTTCCTGAAAGTGTGTGCGAATGTTGAATGTTCGAAAGCAGAGAGATGTAAAAAATCATGCACCAAAAACTGTTTTTTTCCCGTATTGATTGGAACAACATTGTAGTCTGATGGCTAAAGTCTGATGTCCCCTGAGAGGAGGCAGCCGTAGAGTGCTTAAACTCACAAAGGGAACACTCACACGACCACAAAGACTTAAAAAGTTGAATTTTTAAAAATGTGCGAAATAGCGAATTACGTGAAAGTAGAATGGGCGAAAGTCGAGAGGTGCATGTAGTTGTTTTTTTCACAGGTACTAAATTTAATTCATTCAAATGGATATTAACCCATTAACTGCCAAATGTTCTTTTTTTTTATCATTATTACTGACTCCAACAGTATATATAATCCTATAAATTTTTCTGTGGATTTTCATACACTTTTAAAAGGCAATTGCGCAGGTTAATTGATTAAAGTTATCCCTAGTTGTAGAATAAGTTATTACACGTCATTTCTTTTTTACGCTAAGTGTAATTATGTATGTCCTTTCTTTTTTCTTTTCTTTTTCTGTTTAAACATATTGTATAAAGGGCTTCAGTTTGTTTATACATAAAATAAAAAAATAAAAATAAAATAATAGATGTTCGGATAAGGGAGGTTCTACTATATACGAAAATACATTTGTCTATTAATTGTGAGTTGTCTAGGATTGTCTACTAATTGTTAGTGGTTATTACGTGATCGTTGAATCACGGTGTGTATTTGCTGGCGAACTTTTCATGATTGCTAAGAATATTAAATATTTTTATAAAAAAGAAAACTTTACGACACATTTTACGAGGCGTTTCAACGTTTCTAATTAACTAAGAATATCCTGTACGCTAACTTTAGACCTCTATTACGTCAGTATCATAAGAAAGTGGATTTGATGGATGAAAGAAGTTTCCGGAACGTCGGTCTTTATTATTTACGTTATTCCTACTTATTTGAAGAAGATTAAATTATCTTCTTTATCCACTTACGAAATTTCATTAAAGCACCGTGTCTTCTTCGTTTTAATCCGTTCAATTGAAGCAATTACAATAATTCTATTGATAGTAGTATAGGAATGGTTATAAATTACAAAAAAAGGAAGAATAGAAAAATGAATAAAGTTATAAATGTACGTGTATTTGATGAAATTAAAACGACACAAACGAACACAAACGAACACAAAACAACAAACTACTCTTATGTGTCACAAGCTACACAGCTTCTTGTTCTACTTTGACTACTCAGCTTCTGCCCTATTGATCTCTCGATCAAATGGGACCCCAAAAGACAAAACACTCAGCCCCACTCTATCGATCCCTTCACACACACACGCGCACACACATTCACGCCCAGACACACACCAAACGTACCATCTTACAATACTAATCCTTAAGCCTATGCATTACCACACACACACACACACACACACACATAGCATTATTTATAAATTTAAATATAAGGATTTATAAATGTATTAATAATTTAGAAATAAATCATAACTCGCAAGTCATGGAGTTCTACTACACTCTACTATATTCGACGGTTTCTCTTGACTTTCCACATGATTTTCCTAAAATTCCTTCTCGTCCCCACGCACTATTGATACTGCTTTGATGTGCAACTGCAGGAATCGTTTATTGGATCTTCCCGCGCGTCGCGAGCCGTTGGCGATCCACCGAACCGGATATTAAATGTTCGTTTCGCGTGTATAGTTTCGCGGAAATGCGCGCGTAGCAGCAACTCTATGCGGGGCACGAAGAGGAGCAGAACGGCGAGGAAAAATATCCGCGAGCTATCAAACTCGCCTGTCTGACATTTATATTGTAGGATCGGCGTCCGGTAATCCGTATGGGTTGTTAGCACTCGAACTATCGACGATTAGGGTACACTTATCGGAAACAATCAAATTGAAAACTGTGTGAAAAGGATACTCAATATAAGGGAAACAAATTTTAACAAACATAGTGTATTATATTGTATTTCTTTATTTGTTTTCCATATAGGAATACAAAGCTTCCGTTTCCTTACATTTCTTTAAATTATTGATTGGAACAATAGTCTGATGGCTAAAATCTGATGTCTCCTGAGGGGGAGTAGTCCAGTAGCCTGCTCAAGTCACGATGTCCTCTTAGACTTAAAAAGTTGAATTTAAAAAAATGTGCGAAATAGCTTTAGGAGTCTTTATTTGTGTTATAATACACGTGGTAGTAAGGTTGATGTGGGTTGACTAAAACTGACTGACTGACTGATTGGGTGGGCATGCCTGTGTGACTGTGATGAGTGATTGACTGTCTGTGACGCGTCCAGGAAAATTTGGCTTTTATACAGGGTGTCCCAGGTTTTAATGTTCAAACTTTGTTAGTGTATTCTATGGCACAAAATAAGGAAAAAATGTTATGTAAACATAGGTCATATAGAGCTTTATTAAGAAGTTATAACAAAAATTCAATGTAGTAGCACGGAAGGAATTTTGCGAATATCTCGGAAACTAAGGTCGAGCGACGGTTATATGTATAGGAAAAAGTTGTTCAGAATACTCTCTTCTATAACATATTTCAGAATCATTAAAATCGGAGTTGAGACCCCTAAAGTAAATAATTACCTATTTCTTAGTGTTCAAACGTGTCCGCTTGAATCTATTCATACGTCAGCCCTCATTGCGATCCTCACAAGCTATTATTGGTTAAAATTCGTTTCAATGTTTGGTGACCTCAGATAGTAAAATAGCTCACATAAACACACTGAAAAACACAATACTGTTGATCTATCGAAGCCAATGCTCGCAATAACAGCAAGTTGATTACTATTCCTATTCTGAATTTCTGTTATATCTTCTTAATAAAGCTCTATATGACCTATGTTTACATAACATTTTTTTCTTACTTTGTGCCATGGAATACACTGGCAAAGTTTGAACATTAAAACCTGGGACAACCTGTATTCCCTGGACGAGTCGGGAGGGGGAAAATGCGGAGACATGCAAGGGATTCTGCGAGTGTTTTTCGGATTCTAATGAGGCTGCAATCAAACACCCGCGGTAATGAGGTTCGGCTGATCGTTTGGGCCGACGTTCAGGCCCTGTTTTAAAATGTTTGATGCAGCTCTGTAGAACACCTGCAGAGGTTCCATGTCACCACATAGCGAATTGTGCAAAAGTTGAGAGGCGTCTGTATTAATCTCTATCGATGTGTCGGGGATCGCCGAAACCGAGTATCAGTCACAGGAGCGTCTGTGTCTAACTCGGAACCCTGTTAATCCGCACTAATTGGGAACAGGGCTGGTTAATGGCCAAAGGAGAGGATCTTGGATTATTGCGGTTTGATTTTCGTTCGCCGGGTAAAACTTGGTCAATTCAGTTTAATTAGAGGCGGCCAATACGGATTAAGCGGGATTAATAGGGTTAAACCGAGCATTGATAAAGGCGGGACGCGGGGGAGGGCGAAAGATTGATGGTATCGGGAAGTTCTGGTAACGGAAGTTTTGAGCAGCCGTCCAGGCTCGTGTTCGCGCGAAACCGATACCTTCTCGGTGTACACGGAATGGATTTCAAAGTTTTCGCGGCCGAATCACCGACGAGGTGGTCTCTTTACCTACGTTTGTTCGATCCTCTTGGAGCTCTCCATCGAACGACAATTAATTGGTCGTGTTAGAGTGTAACGATGATGTTAGGTGAGCACAGTATCAAGGGCTGTTGTCTCTTAGGCCGATATCTCTGTGGAGAGGACGCCCGTTGTGCCAGCGACCTCTTTTCTTTTTGCTTTTTCAGTCTTCGGTGCATCGTTATCGTAGGTGGAGACGCAGAGAACGTTTCGACATTGTCGTTGCATTTGTTTTTTCTCACTGTTACTTTTTTTGCATAATCTAAATACACATACGCAAAATCTATTCCAATTGGTGTTATTTATTTATTTATTTTTTATACGGGTAATGACCTATTAACCCTCTGCGGTCGAGAGGTGACTGTTAATCACCAAATGATCGTTTCACAAGTTTTCAGACTTTAGTCGGTTTGTTTATTAGTGAGACTCAGAAATTAAATAGTTATATATGCAAATTTTAGTATATCGCTTAAATGAACTAAATAACGTTTAATATAGGCAAATCTTAATAAATATTTTGAATTTGAAAATGTTTGAAGTTAGTATCATTAGACGGTTAAGAATCACCTCTCGAGTGCAAAGGGTTAACCCTTTCGCTTCGGCTGTCCAGTCCGCCGAAGTACCGTCACTGAACGAAAGCACGCGCCAGAAATATGCACAGTGCGCGTTTTTCTAAGTCTTAAATAATAACTGTGCTGGCTAAAACAATCGTTGCTCTAATGTAACAAGTATATTTACATTTTTAATATGAAAAGGCTTACAAAATTATTAAAATATAAAATTATTAAAATACAAAATATATTTAGATGCCGCCTATAAGCGGTGCTCGGAGCGAAAGGGTTAATATACAAAGAAATTACAATGATAACTAGCAATGTTAAACGCCGCTCGGTGGTTGGAATGGAACTAAACTTAAAATATAAACTATGTAGGAATGCGATCGAGCGGATGCGAGGTTGGGAAAGTCTGAAGAGTACTTGAGTTGGGCGATTGTCGTGCGAACGTAGAATGTTTGGGCTCGAATGTTTCTAAGGCGTGAAAGATGAGAACTTTGGAAAACAGCGTGACTGAGGAATTCTGGGTGGTCGTGACCGAATGCGTAGAGTGAGAAAGGTTGACAATTAGAATGAAAGGAAACGAGTGTTTGGAAGAATATATGACGGGGAAAATGCGAGCGCGGGGCAGAAAGCTTTTGGTTAACGTAGAAGAAAGGTTTGGTTGTGAACGTAGAAAGAGTGTTAAAGTTGCTAAGTTGTAAAGTCGTTTAAGTTGTTTTGTTAAATTGTCTTAAATATATTGTTATTAAGTTTTAATCGCTTCACTTTATTTTTCACACCTGAATTCCATCTTATGTTCTATATTAATATAGAACATTTCCTATAAAATTGGGGGCTCGTCCGGGATTGATTAGCCTATAAAATTGGGGACTCGTCCGGGATTGATTAGCCTATAACTATATACTAAAATATTTAATAACATTATGCTTGAAAGAGTGAGTTGACTGGGCAAAGAAATCTAGGGTAGCACAAAAAGAATTAGCATTTTTACATATACGAGTTGTTAGATCAACATCTCCCATTTTAATACTATTAACTTTCGTTAAAAATAGATGTGAGTAGCGGATGGGCCTTACTGGGGCGTAAAAGTTTATTGAACTTAGGAGGTCTGGACAGTTAATTGTACCATTAATTATTTTGTAGAGGAATAACATATTATTAATTGTTCTCCTGGATCCAAGCGGAAGTAGTTTTAGTTTTCTATGAATGGTGGTGCAGTTATGATCGAATAAATTCATTCTTTGCCCAAGCTTATAAGAAGCATATCGGAGAAATTTGTGCTGCACTCCTTCAATTAAACGTTTGTATTTTGTTTGAAAAGGAGTCCAGATGACGGACGCATATTCGAGTAATGGCCTTACGAGTGTATAATAGAGAAGCCTAATAGATTGGATGTTAGTAAAATGTGACGTGTTGCGGATTAAAAACCCTAGTGTTAGATAGACTTTTTTCACTATGTGTTGATAGTGGTTTTTGAAATTTAAGAGCGATGAAAAATGAACTTCCAAGTCTTTGATTTCTGACTTATATGACAATGCTAATCCATTTAGAAAATATACGTAAGTCATTGGGGTTTTGCTACGGCTAGACGACATACAAAAAGATTTGTCTACATTTAGCGGCATAAAATTATCACTACGCCAATTTTCGATGTTCCAAATATCTATTTGTAAACTGACAAGGTCGTGAGGGCTGTATACAGTTTTGTATATTTTCAAGTCATCTGCAAATAATAAGGCTTTACTATATTATTTTTCGCTGATGATTTAACCCGTTGCCCCAAATGACGTCTATAGCCGTCCGATCTTTGGCGATACGTAGGCAAAAGACGGCTATAGCCGTCGTACACATTTTAATCAATAAAAAAAAGAACAGCGTTAGTACAAAGTGTACTAACACATACATTTGTTAATTATTGAGTAACACATCTAGAAAAAAAGTTATAGCATGCCAGACAGCATATTAATTGTTTTTTTATGCGGTTATTGTTATACTATTTTATAAGCAAAATAACTTACAAATGATAATTTTGTTTCAAACTGATTTTCTTGCGTTAAGTTTACACCTATTTACTCTCTTTTATTCATAGGAATCATTTTGAATTAGTAAAGCAAATGCTGCATAGTCGTCACGACGGTCATAGCCGTCATTTGCTCTGGAAAGAGGAAAAATGACACGATGAGCAAATGACGGTTATAGCCGTCGAGAGTTTTTTTCGAAAAACTGTAGCCAAATGTGATAATTTTCACTTCCAAACATACAACTTACACTTGATTCCATCTGGCAATCATAAACAATTGAAAAAAGAAAATGTGTTTCTGAGCACGATCATCAAATTAAAAGCGTGCGGCAACGGGTTAAAGTTCTTTCACGCTACTGTTGACCATAATAGTCATTCATATACAGGGTGTTCGGACAGCCCTGGGCTTAAATTGAAAGAGTAACTCCCTGAGACATTCTAAGACTAAAATCAAGAGTAACGATTTTGCGTTTGAGGCTTTGTTTACGAGTTATAACTAGATAAAGATATCGTTTAATCCGGACCGTTCGACTCTTGAGAGCGGGTAACCGAGGCAACTCGGTCGGTAACGTCGCTGAGTCTACAGTGACGCTCAAGCGTCGAACGGTCCAGATTAAACGATATCTTTAACTAGTTATAACTCGTAAACAAAGCATCAAACGCAAAATCGTTACTCTTGATTTTCGTCTTAGAATGTCTCAGGGAGTTACTCTTTCAATTTAAGCCCAGGGCTGTCCGAACACCCTGTATACAAGCGGACCTTCACCGTCTGTTTGATTGGTGTAACCACAATAAATTACTTCTAAATTTATCCAAATGTCTGATAATGCGTTTTTCACCTTACACGATTATCACCTTGGCAACTTTTTTTTAACATCTATAAATAATATACGCGATCTTGGGATATACTTCTCAACAAATCTTTCTTTTGAAAAACACATTATACATACAAGTAGTGCAGCATTTAGAACTCTTGGTTTTATCAATAGGATTGCCAAATATTTAAGAGTTACTGGTATAATTCGTTACTTATATTGCACATTAGTACGTTCCAAATTAGAATATGCATCCCAGATTTAGTCGCCATATTATCCTTGTCAATCAAACATTCTTGAAAGGGTGCAGCACAGATTTTTACGTCTTGCAGCTAGACACTTAGGAACTCCTATGGCAACATTAAACCATGACTATTCATTAATTCAGAATAACTTGAATATCTGGCCGCTCGAAGAACGTCGTACTAAATCGGATTTAGTTTTCATTTATAGAGTTCTTAATGGATTGGTTATTTCTCCCGAAATACTCTCTATGTTGCATTTAATTATACCGAGATTTACTACAAGAAGACATCATGGGATCTTATATCAAGAGTTTCATTCCACGCTATATGGAACCTTTAATTGCATTAATCGTATCATAATCAATGCCAATAAGTTTTGCGAATATACCGACTTTTCCTCCTCTTGTCCTATTTTTATGCGGAATTTGAATAATACCATAAGATTACGAAAAATTACATAAATTTCATTATTCTCTATAACTAGGTATTCTTTTTGTTATGTTTTGATGTAATTAGTCACCTCGATATTCGTCCGTTCTGTTGTTAATAGTTTATATTATTATAGTTTGTAGTTTTTAAAATATTATATATTCATATACATTGTTTTATACTTATGTCTCTATCTTTACCGTATACAAGGTGATTAATACCCGTAAATAAATAAATAAATAAAATATTGCACTACATTAACTAGGTCATTTATAAATAAGTTAAATAGTAGTTATATAATGACGAAAAAATTTTTGGGCTGTGATGGATGTTTTCCTCAGGAGAACCCTGGTAACTAACAGATTAAGAGAAAGCTGGTTTCTGATTGATTTTTGCTTCGCACTATTTCTGTATTACAATTCCAACACTATCACCTAAACTTTCTTCGTTTCATCAACTGGATTTATTGCAAACGGAACCTGTTCGAACGGATAATATAAATTGACCTTTAGTGTTCGCTCCCTTTGGTCACGACCTCGCCGTGTTGCGATTTCACTTTGTCGGGCCCCGCTATTCATCGGCGTAATTTTTCTTTCTCCACGGCGAAGGCGTGTGTCCGTTCGTGGAGGTTGTGAGAAAAGGTGTACACACGCGTGACTGTTTCTGTTGCAGGGAACGAGATACTGTATCGCGACGAAATTGGAAATCTCTTGATCTACAATGTGATATCGAGGAAACCGAGGAAGATACTGGACTCAAGTAATAACGTGAGTGCAATGTGTTTCTTCATTCTGATTTGTTGGATTGCAAAACGGATCGTCTAGATGCGGCTTCTTTTAATGAAATAAATTTCCATTTTAAAACTTTGAATCGACAGTGTCTCGTGCATTCGTTCACGTATTGACGATACATTTGAATTTCAAGTCGTTGCATTGTTTTATCGCGTTTGGAAATTTTTGAATAAACAGCATGCGGTGCCAGCATAAATTCCTGGTGAAATATCTGTGGGCAATATTAGAAATATCATTAAATCATAAATCGTGGTATGGATAGTACGTGTTGCTGAATTATTATGAAATAGTTGAATAAAATATAACATAGTGTTGTAAAAATTTAGATAAGTAATACATCAAATATTAACTAACGAATAATTTCATTTATTTATTACAAAATATTTACACGAATTTTCTAATTTATACGTGAACCCTCTATGGGCTGAATTTTTATTTTAAATATAAAAAAATTGATGGAACGGTAAATCAACAATTATAATCCTATATATGCAGATGAAGAAGAATTTGCCAGTTTAAACAATTTTACATTGTAGAACATTATAAAATTAATATGTACACGCCATTTCATGAAAAGGATTAAAATTATTTGTTAAAATGTCAATAAATTAGCATGTGACTTGAAAGTTACACGGGTCCATAGAGGGTTAACATTCGTTTAAGAATTCTGTGTTCCTTTCTCAAAATGAAGTACCGATAACCTTCCTATAACACGGTAAATAGGTTCATAGAGAATGCTGTGTTGTGTGAAACCGTGTTGAATGAGACCCAGAGCCATTACAAAAGGGGGGTTACGTTCCGAAAACTTATTAAAAACAAATTTTTTTTTTTTAATTTTACATCAACTACTTAATCTTTATTAAAAATATATATGTAAATGTGTATGTACAACACAAAACCAAAGAAGAAAAAAAACAAAAATATTATTTTAATTTAATGCAACCTTAATTTAATAAATTTCTTCGTCGCCACTGTTCAGTATAATCAACCGAGAACGTTTTTTCGATGGAATGATATCGCCTTTCACTTTCAGAACTTTTTCCTTCATTTAAAATTCTTGCATCTTTTTCCTTCTCAAAAAGATCTGTAATTTCACTTAGCTTGCTGATTTTTACCAGGTCATTGTAAATTTCTCGGAATGGAGCTAAACAGTTTTGCAGCTCCCTTTTGAATTTTCGGTTTCTTTCAGCGGAAAGGTCTGCATTCAAGAAAAATGACTCGAGATTTTCAGTTAAGCTTAGGTCTTCTTGTAATTTTGTTAATGTTAAATTATATTAACTCAAACGGTTAAGACGGCAAGCCTCACCGCGACTGTAGAAGTACAGTGTTGTACAAGGATTTTTGCAATTTTCTTATCGTGTTAGAGCAAAATCGCGTTATAGGATGCCGTGTTGTAGGAGGGTTCCCGCAATTTGTGAATCTCGTTATAGCGAAACCGTGTTACAAGATGCCGTGTTGTAGGAGGGCTACCTGTACCTATAATTTCCTTAAAAAACGTAAATTTATCAATTGCCATATAAATTGAACTGTTTGTACCTACAATACTGTAGGAAACAATTAATAAAAGATTATATATTTTAAAATAGTACAAAAGAGAGTTAGGTTACAATTACATGAACATTGCGCACGGAATGAACAAAGGATGGGCGTCTTGTGTCAAAAAAAAAACATTTCGTAATCGTTTTTACAACTCTGTTTCGCTCGCTCACGATCTTCCGCCCTCCGCGCAGGCAGTGCCGCCCCACGAAATAATTTCGCCACTAAACCTTCATAATCTTAAATCCTAATTAGTATAAATAAAACTTAATAAATCTATGGGTAATTTCTGGCTCCTACAATACCTAAGTTTTATACAATACATTTAAGAACAAACGTACGAGTCACTGTGTATCGTGCAACGCATTAATCATGATGTTCCCCTTCAATTTTGATCTTCAGGCACTAATATCGAGCTTCGACCATCAACTGTCAGCCGACCAGAAGTATCTTCTACTGGCAAACGACTATCAGAAGGTAAGCAAGCTACCACATACGTACACGACACATTGAATTCGAATCCGCGCGAGAAATTGGCGGAGATGAAAATTTTGCTGTTATTACCGCCCCGTACGTATCGAAACTGAGAATAAATTCCGAATAAACTGACCACGAAATTACCCCGTCTGATAGGGTCCGATCAATACCTGCACCTGCTGGCCATTTACATCGAGCCCACAAAAGTGGATAAATAACACAAATTGTACTAGATTCTCAGACACGTGTGGATACGTAAATCATGCATTCGAAAATTAACCCTTTGCACTTGAGCCTGAGAAGTTTGATGCGTCCAGAGTATAATATTTAAGATTTTGTTGTATGCAATGTACAAATAAATAAATTGATGAAATTTTCTAATTGGAAAAGTTTGTTTCAGCATAAAATGATTGTAAAGTGCCTGTAAAATATTTCTCTAATATAGCCGAAATCGTCTCGAGTTGCTGCTTTGTCCGAGCGAAAAAGGCCTCGAGTGCAAAGGGTTAATCATTAAATTTGATTGAAAAAGAGATCTATAGCAGTTCAATATTTCACGTCGAAGACGAGCTATTCTTACAATTATTTCAATTTCCGATCGAACTCTTTTTGCTTTCGAAAAAACTAAGTTTAGTATTTTTTCAATTTTTTTTATTCAAAGAAACTGAAAATTATATTTTCTGAAGTTGTAGAAGAATCTTGTGGAACCACTTTTTGAGTCTTTGGGGTTACTAAAAGACTCCAATATGTATTTTTTTCGCGTTTGTTGGTGCTCATTAGAAACATATTGTCGACGATATTTCTATATATTTTATTACTAATTCGGGTAAATATCATTTTTTTAAAAAAGATTCGAATCTTCTGGGAATCCTACAAGGTCTTCATTTTCGTTTTTGGTAATTACGGGCTTAATTACCACATTATTAGGACCATGACACGATAATTAGCTGTGGAGGTAGTTATTCTGAGAATTGCCGATTATTATCTCCTCGATTTCGGTCGCCTCTCGAATTCGTCGGAACAACGTTTGCTTTGAACGAGGTATAGAAAAGTATTCTTGTAGCTATACAAGTCGTCGCTCATCCCGTCTCTCAGATAACCCAAATGCTCGTTTCATCGAAGCAGTCCTAGTTAGTGATCGGATCGATACCAATATCATTGATGGTACTCGATTAATTCGATACCAAAATAATCTATAAGAAATATTGATATGTATCAAAATTTTAAGTACTTGGTATCAATCTTCGTTAACGATACTTCAGGAATCGACACTTCAGTGAAGGTATCGATTCTTCTTTGATACCTTACAAAAGTATCGATACTTGTTTGATACTTCTATAAAAGTATTGATAATATTGGAAATGGGGTTTTATATTGCTAAATGAAATGAACTCTTATTTGTGAAATAATACTTTGATAATTTATTAATACTTTTATATAGCACGAGGAAGGGCAATTTTGACCGCACCTAGCGAGTTTTGTTACAAGACTAGCAGAACGCAGTGGTCGAAATTCTTACAACCCCGTCCGGGTCCATCAACCCCTTTGTTCCAATTTCTCGATGTTTTCGAACTTTCTAAAATGCCAGATATGACTTAGCTTCTTAGAAAAGCCCTTGAGAAATTACGTTAAGAGAAAGCTGGTTTATGGTTAATTTTTGCTTCGTAGTATTTCTGTATTCAATTTCCAACAATAATAATTTGATAATTTATTAATACTTTTATATAGCACGAGGAAGGGCAATATTGACCGCATCTAGCGAGTTTTGTCACAAGACTAGCAGAACGCAGTGGTCGAAATTCTTACAACCCCGTCCGAGTTCATCAACCCCTTTGTTCCAATTTCTCGATGTTTTCGAACTTTCTAAAATGCCAGATGTGGCTTAGCTTCTTGGAAGAAGCCCTTGAGAAAGTACGTTAAGAGAAAGGTTTATGGTTAATTTTTGTTTCATAGTATTTCTGTATTCAGTTTCCAACAGATAAAAAGTATAGTGGATCTTTTCGACATGGAATTCGAATGTAGTCGAAATAAAGTCTCTTAACCCTTTCGCGACGGCGTACCTATACTATACTTCGCCACTTTTTCCGATAACGCGACTGACTATACTTTGTCGCCTTTCGCGGTGGCACAACCGAACCATACTTCGCCACCATCTTCTGCGTTGCCCAATGCGTGTACTAGCTTTATTTTGACTTCGCTATTGAGATAAAACAATAATATAATTATGATTTTAATAGTATTTGTTACATATTATTTTATTTCTCTACAATAAAATCTGTACCGTGTGTTGTAGTTTTAGATATTAAATAGTTTTATTAATCACATTACGCTTGTCCGCTCGCAACGCCTTCGCTCGCCATTCGCGTCTCTTGCTCTACTGACTACCTTACTCTACTGACTACCTTACTCTACTGACTACCTTACTCTACTGACTACCTTACTTTACTGACTACCTTACTCTACTGACTACCTTACTCTACTGACTACCTTACTCTACTGACTACCTTCGCCTTTTGTCACACCGGTTCACGCGCTCTCTCTCGCTCTCTCACTCATTCCCTCTCATTCTTTCCTCACTCAGCCTATCATTCGCTCCATTACAAACAATCTAATTACCCATTCGTCCTTTTGAAATCTCTCTCTCTCTCTCTCTCTCTAAATCACTACACGTGTATGGTTAGTGTTAAATTGAAATAGAAAGTCGCGGAGATCCGCTAATCTGTACGAGTACTAGGAATGGGCAATAAGGGTGCTTGGGATAAATAAAACAACTAGAGGTCTGTTTTCTCTGAATTCCGCTGATTGACCACCTTTACTGTCCCCTGGCCGTCTTTACGCTCACAGGGTCGGGGGTCAGTCTGAAAATTACCTGCCCCGATCGTTACACCTTTAGACGAGGAGGCACATACTATAATTATGTTTTTTAAATCTAACAGTTAGTATCAGCCTTTGCGAACCAATAAATAACTGCCGTATACAGGGTGTTCGGACAGCCATAGGCTTAAATTGAAAGAGTAACTCCCTGAGACATTCTAAGACGAAAATCAAGAGTAACGATTTTGCGTTTGAGGCTTTGTTTACGAGTTATAACTAGTTAAAGATATCGTTTAATCCGGACCGTTCGACGCTTGAGAGCGGGTAACCGAGGCAACTCGGTCGATAACGTCGTTGAGTCCACAGTGATGCTCAAGAGTCGAACGGTCCGGATTAAACGATATCTTTAACTAGTTATAACTCGTAAATAAAGCCTCAAACGCAAAATCGTTACTCTTGATTTTCGTCTTAGAATGTCTCAGGGAGTTACTCTTTCAATTTAAGCCCAGGGCTGTCCGAACACCCTGTATACACGGCGTCAGCCGCTGTGATGCATCTAATGACTGCCGTATATATACCGCACCCGTCGTGAAAGGGTTAAAAGTGCACTTGTTCCCTTTCCATCGATATCTTACCACAATTTCCTTCGTTTACCCGAATCAGGAATTTCATTTCGCCGAGAACAACTTCGTTCCCCCGAATTGAATTGCATCGATCAGCCTGTAAACGTTGTACACGCTTCCATCTGAATATGTAACGAGATAATGGCCATTATGGGCCCTGGCTGTCGTGGTTCGCCCTCCAACCACTTCCGGCTGAAGATGTTTGTACGTATTCAAGTCGGCTTATGAGACAGGAATAAAAAAGGCCTCCTCTTCCAGACGATATCGCGCGCGACATTGTTGTTTTATCACCCTTGAAGTTTACATTTGCATTTAAATGAATCGGGAACCCGATGGCCGGGAACGATCCGTGCTTTTTTTCGCCGCAACTGCTTGGATCATTTGAAATTCACTGGTTTTGGCCCGCTGGAAAAACAGCCGAGCCTCGAATTCCGTTTCGAGGTTTCGCTTTCGTTTTTTTTTTGCCGACGCTTGCCGATTTTTGCTTGCATTGCCAACTCGGTTACATCGTTCGTTATTCTAATGTAATGGCACGTATGATCCGACGTGCTGCATATGAACATGTTGGCCCGGGGCGGATCGGTTTTTTGTGCCTGTAATAGTAAATGAAACAGAAACCGAAGAGGAAGATTAACCCCCTATGGGCCTAATTTTTGTTTTAAATAAAAAATGATTGATGGAACGAAAAATCAACAATTATAATCCTATATATGCGGATGATGAAAGATTTTCCAGTTTAAACAATTTTATATTACAGAACATTATAAAATTAACACGTTGAATGCCACACCAGTTTTACAGGGTTTGCCTGTTGAGTCATAAGTAACTTCCGTTTTTTTATCAGACATTTATTTTGCTCTCATTAAATAACAAAATTATATTAATTTATTATGTATTCACCACTATTATATATAACCTTTTCCCATCTTCCTGGCAGTTTATCAATTCCTTCCTTGTAAAATGTGATTGGTTTGGACTGGAAGAAATTTTTGACAGCCTGCCTGACTTGCTCTTCAGAATTGAAGACTTTTCCATTGAAAAAGTTTTATAAAGAACAAAAAATGTGGTAGTCTGTTGGGGCAAGATCCGAGGAGTAAGGTGGATGTGGTAAAACAAACCATCCAAGCTGAAGAATTTTTTCTTGAGTCAGCCTAGCTGTATGTGGTCACGCATTGTCATGTAAAAGAATGACGTTTTTGCGATTGACGAGTGCAAGACGCTTTTCATGGAGTTTCTCTTGTACTCTTTGCAACTGCTGAATGTATTTATCTGCAGTAATCGTTAAATTTGACTTTAACAACTCGTGGTGAATTATTGACAATTCCACCATACACACAGTAAAATCTTTTGCCATGGATATTTACTTTCGGATCTGATAAGGGTGGTTGATCCTTATCAAGCCACTGTCTTTTGTGGACTGTATTCTCATGGGTAACCCATTCTTCATCGCCTGTTACAATCCTGCTTAAAAAAGGCTTAATTTTTATCCGTGAGAGCAAACTTGTGGCGATTAACATGCGATCTTCTTTATTCTGTTCACTGAGATTGTGAGTTACCCATACTCCTAACTTGCTGACTTTCCCTAATTTCTCCAGGTGACGGTTAACAGTTGATTGTGATGTATTCAACCTTTCTGCTATACCTCTTATTGATTGACGTGGATTTTGCTCTAATATTGCTTTTAAAAGGTTGTCGTCAAAGTCGGAAGGACGTCCCGCCCTCGGTTCGTCTTTTAAGGTCGTATCTCCAGAACGGAATTTTATAAACCAATTTCTAATTGCCCGATCAGTTATTAGTCTTCACCATATACACTGCATATTTTTTCAGCTGTCGCCTTAGCACTATTGCCTTGTTTAAATTCCCAATGCATTACATGACGAATATGTACTTTTTAACTCTCCATTTCAGAGATTAAAAAATACAGTTTAACGTAACGTGTATCACACAAAACAGTTCATAAAAGACTAACTAAAGCCTCGTCTATACAGTGAAAACAAAAACTTCTTGTCATGGTAACTCATAGCGAGTAGATACGAACAATAGATTCTACTTAGCTGCATCGGAAGTTACTTATGACTCGGCCTAATACTATTGGAATATTACCTATGATAAATAAGTTATAGTGTATAACTATTTTTCGATGTTTTGTACTTCATTAATTTCTTCACATCATTACATTAACGATGGTAATAATAAAAAATCGATAATGATTGACATTTGTTCAAATTATGTTTTTCTACCAATCTTAGCGCGCCGGTCACCGGTGACCCCCATGGCAGTCAACGTGTTAATATGTATATGCCATCTCATGAAAAAAACTAAAATTGTTTGTTAAATTGTCAATAAATTAACATGTGACCTGAAAGTTATACGGGCCCATAGAGGGTTAAAAAGAGGAAAAATAGGAATAGAAGCTGGGAAGCTTGTAAAATCATTTGAAATCGTTTGACAAACATTGTTATTATTGTATAAAAAACTGTGCAGTTTTATCGTTAAAGTGCGTGTAGCTTAGCTGTTTTGCGAAATCGAAGAGACGATGAGGAATTGAGTTTGAAATTGAAGAACAAATAAGTTGTAGTTTTCACGAAAATTTTTGTTTAACAGCAAACGCTCATCACGTGCTATTTTCCGTATTACGAGTACAGTCAGGTCTCGATTACTACGAATAATAAATCCTAAAAACTGATTGCACTGATCGAATTATTTATAATTTAATGGAAATATACATTTTCGTATATTTATTTAGTTTCAATGGTAACAATATCTTTATTGGTTTTTAAACAATTTTAGCAGCGTATACTGTGTCACTATCGCATTTTTCTCATGTTAATCGAATTTTCGCTAGTTTCTGCCGTTTCACAATTTGCACTGAATCGAATACTGTATCACTTGAACTCGCACTAATTGACATCTACCTGTATACCTGTTATAACACAAAAAATGGTAATTTTTTTTGTAATTGTACTGTAATATTTATTTGTAATATATTTCTAATACAGATTAATAAAAGTATTTAAAAAAAAGTGTTTATTATAGAAGTCTCTAATAAAATTAGCAGAATATGACCTATTATTAGATCAGCTTGTAGCTAATTAAGTACACTAAAACTTAATGATATGTATATAAACTTTATTTAACTAATCGTAATACAATCTTTCTTAGCCGATCTCTCCTTTGTTCTTTCTACTTCGAAGATTCAATTCGCCGCTAGGGGCGGTAAATTCTGTGACATATTTCTGTTACAAACTATTAACCCCTTGACATACAATGACGAATCTGACTCGTCATTCATTTTACGGGCCACTGTAGACTTTGACGAGTCAGACTTGTCAAGCGCTTTTTTCGGCGGACGCCGTGCAGTATACAATTAGATTACATAGTTGCTTCACTCGTGCGTCGATTCTTGTTTGTTTACAACGTTCGAGATGGTCCAGCCTATCACCTTCTCAACTTCAAGAACAAAAAAGTATCAAACACGTAAGAAGAAACACACTGAAAGTAACATTCAGTTTAGTAGAAGTCTCGCACGGTGAATGAAGACAATATTTGAGTTTAGTAAAGATTATAAATAATCCCTGCAAAATGTATAAGTCGGATGCATTATATGAAAGTGACGATGATGGTACAATTGGTTACTCTAGTGATGATAATGAGATTGACACCAGTCATCGAAGTGTTCATACCCTTGACTATTCAAGTGATAGTTCAAGTGAAGCTAGCCTTGTCCTACAAAATGTTCGTAAACGTGCAAGACCCATATCAAGCAGTGATGATTCTGATGTAGCAGACGATGGATGGAATTGGACAGAAGAAGAAAATCTGAATGAAAAATCCAAATTTCAAAATAAAATATACTCTTTCTCAGCCTTCACGTAATCGTTCAGTTGAGCGAAATTAAATGGTATTTTTCGGTCGCATCAAGTTCCATTTAATTCGTATGTCAAGGGGTTAGTCGAATTGCTAAAATTATTGGGCGGATTAAATTTCTAATTAATTCAATGATCATCATAGAATTTATTAATAAAAATGATGTATTTAGTGGTAGTAAATGCCTTAGGGTTTTATTAGGTATTATAAATCATGTGTAAAAATTAGACCTTAATCATATAGATAAAGGTAATGGTAAATTAAAACACACGTGTCTTGTTAATGTGAAAATATAGGGTATTAATCCTGAGATATTCCACAATATAATAACAAATATTAGTCTAATAAAAATAATAATTTCAGACCGAGTTATAAGCACAGTAACTTAAGGTCCAGGATTAGGATACTATACTTGTTAACAGTTTTGTAATGTTAGTATACGCCAAAGGTGTGTACTGCTAATAACTTCACAAGAGTTAAGTAACATAATAAAAAAGGAGTACAGTAACTCACAAATCCGATTAAGTACTTTACTTGGTTAAATTATTTATTTCATTGAAATGCAATCTCTAATTACGGATTACGTCGATCAATAAGAAAATTCAAGAGGGTATAAAGGCGAAGTTGAAGCGAAGCGATAGTTGAATTTCGTAATTAGCGTTATTCAACCGTTCAATCTCACGAGTCACCATTACTTGCACCTACAGTGGCTCCAAAAAGTATTCGTACACTGTATTATATGGAAATTCATCTACTTCTGAAATTCTGATTTCAATGAAACTTTATGTGTGTACAGAGCATAGTGTGGCCTGCGTGGAGCGATCTTTTTGACGGCAAAATATCTTGTAAGGGGGCTGATAACGAATTTCAAAGCTTCAGTGATTTTTCACGCTTTGAATACAAGCTTTTGTTTTCTTTCTTTTCATTACAGGGCGATAGAGTGTTAAAAATTAAACATTTTCTATTTGAAAGATTTTGCTTCATTAAGTACCATAACAAAGTTATCTTTTAAAAATGAGAGAAAACTCAGAAACTTCAAGGCTGGTTTCACCCCTTTAAAGTGGCATTCAGATGAAAAGAAAATATTAATTCATACGTATACTATTATGATCTACATACCCACAAAGTTTTATCAGATATTTCTATCAGACTCAGAATTTCTCCGAATTTATTTGTGACAGAGTGTACGAATACTTTTTAGAGCCACTGTTGTTTGATTTCAAGCCTGAAGTCAAACGATTCGTCCAATTCGAACGTGACTTTTGGTATCGGTTTCTTATGGTCGGAAGATATTTGCACGGTACTCAGTCTTCCGGTGTCTTCTCGTGGAAAGTTTCGAAATTATATCGAGGCTGTGAAAGTTGGCCGCGTATCACCAGCAGGTATACGCGCGGAGGAAGCACTTTGCGCCCGACGAGTAGATTTTGAGGGCATATCGAACGCATCGGTGGCCTAGTTCGAGACCATAGCGATAAACGTGAAAAAGTGGTAGAAATTATTTGCCTCGCTCG
>JAOPTO010001870.1:223961-344952 GCA_033822845.1 Tetrapedia diversipes | reverse complement strand
ATATTACAACAAATTTGTTGCCAGAGTTTAATAGTATCCTCTGGTTTATTATATTCCCTAATTTTTCTCTTAAATTTTAATAGCAGATTCAAGATATAATTTAATTACGTGATATGCGTTGTATATTGTAGTGGTACAGTTTAAATAACATTATCTATAAAGTAATAATAATATTAAAACTAATTTGTTGCCAGAGTTCAATAGTATCCTCTAGTTTATTATATTCCCTAATTTTTCTCAGCCAATATGAAATACATTTATAGAACACAGCCAACCTCCCAGATCACTGAAATTCACCCGAATATCTGTTTACCCGTTCTATCTCCACTAAGGATCCGACAAATCGTCCAAATCGAATTCGTGTAGGTATCCACAGCCCACAGCGAACGCAACAGGAAGTTTTCCAGGACCGTCGGGGTCGTGTATCGGGTCGGCCGGAAGCTGCGGGGCTTCCGATAATTCATCCGGCTCGAATCGAGCCTCTCCCCGTTCGCATTATCGTGGACACACAAATTCCCTGGTAATCCGCGGCCACGTAGCCGGCTACCTGTCGAAATCTCAGATAAATACACAGACGCTGTGAGAGATTTCATAGTTTTCCGATATTCTCCCAGGGCAAGCTTTAAAATACGGCGCTAAGGGGTCGTTAGTTCGACGTGAAATTTCGCTTGATACACACACTTTGCATATATATCGTGTATTTACCCGCGTACACTGTCGGCCAAAAGTTGAGTATTATTTGTGGAGCTGTAACAGCGCCAAATTTATAACCGAATATTATGCGTCGTAAATATCAACTCCTGCGTACACCAAACTTCTTTTCATATCGACCATTGAATAAACATTTCTGAACATTTTCGGGAATTTAAATTTGAGACGCGAAGGGTATAAAATAGTGTTTCATTGAAATAAAAAAAGTTTATCGGAATATCATACTGTCACGGTGGTCCTAAATAGCCCAACTCTTGGAGTTACAAGAGGCAGTAGCTTCCTTTGCTTTTATCTTTTCAATCGTAAAATAATAAAAATACCCATACTTTATTTTCTCCAAATTCTTAAGACCATATTGTATTGCAATATTCAAATTCTATTCCAAATTTTTTCAATTTCACGTCATTTACCATTTTTGGTAGCTGCAGATCGAACTGTGTCCAAAATGGTCATGGCAGCTGTTAAACCATGGTTCAAAATCGATTCGAAACTTTTGACAGACATTGTACACTCTTTTCCCTAGGTAGATTTCTCGCGAGGTTCTTTCAATTCGATAGCCTCGCAGCCACGGCGTCGAGAATTTCGAGTATCGGCCCTGCCCCCGCTCGCCTTCATGCGTGAGACGGTCATGATGTATGGCCCTGGCTCCACTTTTCTTCCCGTTCCTGCAGATAACCGGAAGTACCCGCGCAGGAACACGATCTCCCATCGGCGAAACACCTGATTGGTTACGGCTCGATACACGCGGGTACATTATTGCTTCCAAGTCGAAGATGCAGCGCCTTCTTTGCATGTATCGATCTGATGCGAATGTCGGAGCACGGTCGTTTCATTTTTATTTGCGCGAGCAATTTTTCAGATACCTCAATTTTTACGTGTTTAGCGTCGACGGTGAATGATTTGCAGACCTTTGGACAAATGCATATTTTTGCGAATGTTTCTGAACAAATGGAATCTGAATATTATAATCTCTACTATATATGTGTAGAGGTGCCGAATTTGTCATAGCGTGAGAGAATGCATGAGAGTGAGGGTGAGTGTGTGTATGAGGCGTTTGTCGCTTGTTCGTCGCGAATGTTCGGTCCTGGCGGGTAGCGCAGGTGCGTGGAAAGGAGCCTTCTCGAATGTTCGATGACGGTTTACTCTAATGGGTAAAAAGAACGCCTTCTCGAACATTCGATGATGGCAAACCCCCACCACCTGTGCTAATGCATATAAAAAGAGATGCATGCCCGCCGGGCGACATTCGTTAGAGATTCGTTAGAGATTCGTTAGAGATTCATTAGGCGACATTCGACGACGCGATTAAGTGTAATTTATCAGATTAGTATAAGCCTGCGTGTACCTGTCCTACATATGTGATGTTCTGTATGATAGAATTTTTCCAGTTTTTCTAGGCGAAGAATGTTCAAAAGGCAGAATTGTTAAGTATATTAGTAATAAGACGTTGATGGTGAATACGCGTTAGGTACAAGAATTGTTTGGCAGAGTATTCATAGTGCAAACGTACGCATCACTCGTCATAGGACAGAACATCTTCATGAACATCCTCGTAAACATCCTCTACTTTTTTTTCCTTCTATTGTAACAAAGGGTTTACCCCGTTGAAATAAATAAATAAACGAATCATGCGTTCGCGTCATCCACACTGAACCTGTTTACGGCTACGGCTAAAGTAACACTACACTTCCTTTTTGGGGTCTCGTCTGATGTACACGAGTCTCGTGTCGCAATCCGGCCGGCTGTAATCGATTCTGGCCATTGTGTCGATCGAGGATAATAAACGTGAAACAAGGCGACACAGAAACACTTTTACCCTCCCCCCTTGCTACGAGAAACGGAAGGATCGGATGGAGCCTTCGGATGACAACGATCCGAGCGAACCCAGAAACCTGCCAAACGACGCAGAGAAACGCACCCTAGCGATGACCCTCGAGTGTTGACCGTGTCGCACGAAACTAACCTCGAGAGCGAGGTTGCGCCATCGATCGAACCTAATCGAAGGGTAGACCAACGAGTTTCGCCCTCGATTATTGGCCACCGTGGAAATCTCGATCGCGACAGAGGGATCTCCTTTGACAGTTATTACTCCATCGATGCGCTCGAGAACACTTCAGGCATTTAGGATTGGGGTACCTTCGCGAGCGATAGCTGATCCTTCAGGTAGCAACTGTCAGGGGGACGATAAACGGAATAAATGGTATTGTTCCCCTTATCTTGGACTTGAGTCGCGTTACAAGCTATCCGTAGAAGCTCTCAGAGGATTCTAGCTTTCTGTATGCAAAAGTGGAACCAAAATAAGTGATATGTGCATTTGAAAATTGATTTTAACTTTACAAATTTCTTATTGAGTCCTCTTCGTGTCAATGTGGGTTACAGATTCGATACGTTAAAGAAAAACATAGTGGTTGATTTTTTGAACGCAAGAAAGTCTGCTCTTAGTATGACCATATTTGGGCATTTTCCAAAGGCCTCGCGCGTCGCTAAGAATTTTTCCCAAGCAAACCTGGTCACTCGCTGTCCACCCCTCACTTTCTCTTAAAATCTCGAATTAACTATGATTCTACAATACTGAAACAATTTCGAATCCCTCATCCTCAAAGCGAACGAGTCACGAGCAACCGTTTTCGAGACTTCTCCGTTCCGCAGACGAAGTTTCAGCTCTCACGATCTCAAGGAACTTCCACTTGTCGGGCCTCCCCTTGTTGTCGATATGCATTTACGGAGCCCATCCGCCGGGACAAACCCGAAAGATCGTTTCAGTGGTGATGCAGAACACGATCCATCGCGGTGCAGCAACACGTGCCTGGCGATCTCGCTCGTCTTCTAGTTAACCCGGCCCAGAAGGTCGCCTTTGTCCACGTTCCGCGCGATGCGCATCCGCGGTCACCGCGAACGTGATGGGATTACAAGAGGAAAGCGGCATCTACAGGTTGTCGGTTTCCCGCGAGGCCGAAATTAATTCGTTATTTCCTGATCGAACGACTGGGAAACGATCGAGCCTCGTTCCCTGGCCTTTAATAAACTCGTTATTCGATTCCACGGTGAACGAACGAACGACGATGAAGGAACTCGCGATAACCGTTTTGTGAATTTGCTACGAGGACTCACAGAATGCTTAATTTACGCATTTTATTTGTATTTCATTCAGCTCGATTGAAAATTTAATGTTTCGTTATTTTTCTGAAAAACGTGTTTCGTCTATACCGTTTGAGTTATAGGAACTTAACGCTTAGCCAACCGAACGGGGAGATCTTTCATTCTTTTCACTCTCATTGATTCTATTTAGTTTTGTTATCAGTTAGTTTTGAGTTAGTGTTGAATTGATTAAAAATTGTACTTTGGAACAGCAGAGAATACATTTAAATAATAATAATAATAATAATAATAACTTTATTAACGGGTATAGAACCCTTTGGTACATAAAAATACAGATTAGATTTGTTAGGAATCGTGTGGTATAATTAGATATTTATTATTAGATCCAACAGTAAAGACAGTGTGCTTAAGATTTTATGTATAATAACTGTTTGAGGATTTTCCATTTATGAAGAAATTGGGATTAAAGAAAACTAAAATACTCTTCTCTATTAAAGAAGACTGAAATACTGTTCTCGCGGTTGTTTGCCTCGACAGAAAGAGGAACGGCCGCGTAATAGCGATTGAATTTGTCGCGACGACGCCGGGAACCGCCGCTCCCTTTAATGGGAGGATCACTTCGAGATTTTCTTAAGACGTCGTGACGTTCCGAGTTGGGCCTCGTCCCCCCTCCCCCCCTCCGTTTAATGCGGTTCCCGTCGAGTACTTTGTGTAATTGGCCTTCGAAGCAATGGCGGCACAGCGGCGCCCGGGAAGTCCAGCCGGCTTCGTCGTTGTTTCATAAATCGAGGTGTAACAGCTCCTGGTGTGCTGCTCGAGAAGCGTAAATAAAAATCGGGCAACATTTTAACTGTTAATTGGACAGAGAACACTTTGACCGTTCAGCGAGGCCGCTTCAATTAAAGGGGCTAATTAAAATCGGTCGGCGAATTAATTAGTCGTACTTTCTTTCAAGCTCGGTCGGGCGGAATCCGTTGGGAGTTACCGATTTAAGACGAGGCTTTGGAACATTTTTGCGGCAACTTAGTGAAAATTTGGTGACCGTTCACCGCTGGCTGCGATGTCGAGCCAACAGCTGCTGTTACTATGCAGCAACGATAATTGGAGATAGTTTTTAGAGGTTTTGAGATTATTAAAACAGTCGTGATTCAGGACATTTAGGTGTCGCTAATAAACTTTATAGTTCCCTTTCTTTTTCATACTGAAGGTATCCATATTTGTTTGGTATTTTATCCAGGTGCGATACATTTTGATTCCATTTTATCCTCAGTTTCGCATTTAACACTAGATTTACGGACATTTCTAGTATATCTGTTTCTAATATACATATGCTAAGGAATAGGTATGATACATCGTGCAAAATTTGAAATTGCAGAACTGAAAGGAAAGTAGATTAACGAAGGGATGGACGTTTAGTTAAACCGTTTAAAATTTTAAACAGAAATATTAACATGTTCGTCGCCCAGCGCGATTCGGTTGAGTTCCTCGCTGGGCCCAAATCCGATTACATAGAAAACTGGGGTAAAAAATGTAAAAACAACCAAAGTTTTAACTTTTCATTTTTATTTTATGTATTTTATATTTATATAGATTGTACCACAATGTTTATTCCACTGAATTCTTTTTAAAATTCCAATTTAAAATCCTGTTTAAATATGGGTGACGTGACGACGAACGTGTTAAAGAAATATATTCTTCGGTATTAGGATGAACCGATACGATGACCGTTGTAAAACCTAACAATTCTTACTGCTACATAAAAATCAATATTACATAGAAGAGATGGACATTTAGAGAAGCCGTTTAGAATTCATCGGAAGAAATCATTCCAGAACGCGTTTCAACGCCACCTCGGAGATATCGCGACGATGAGATATCACGTTCACCGCCGAAAAGGATGTTGTAACACGCAACCGAGCTCAGGCCCGGGCAATTAGTCAGAAATTAAACGTGGCGTGTACCACGTGACCCTGCAGCGTTTGCCACTAAATACATATTCCGTGGTGATTAAAGGAGCGCCGCCTAAAAGCCTCGCAACCTATGAACCTTTAATCCTCGCGATACCCCAGGGTGCAATAGCGCAGCCGAGCAGACTCGCATTATTTTGTCACCCGCTCATGGGACCCATCCCTGAGAAACTCCGTACTCGTTCGCTTGTTTCGAGAACACGATCTCTCTTGCTAGTGTCGATGAACTATGAGAAACGGCGACCTCTAAACGCGATGTTAACACTTAGCCAACCGAATAGGGAGATCTATTTTTTTCACAACAAGGATCGTACGATTAGATTCTATTTACTTTTGTTATTAGTTGATCTTGAATTGAAGTTCAATTTACTAAAAATTGTACTTTGAAAGAACAGAAAATTCATTTGATGAACTATGAACAGCTCTAGTTAAGGACTGACTAGTAACAAAGGTAAATAGAATCAATGGCAAAGGAAAGAATGGGGAGATCTCCCATTTTGTTTCACAACAAGGGCGCTACGATTGATTCTATTTGCTTCTGTTATTAGTTAGTCTTGAGCTAGCGTTGAATTTATTAAAAACTGCACTTTGGTAAAGCAGAAAATGCATTGGATGAACAGTAAACAATACTATTTCAAGAATAAGCGATTACAAAAGTAAATAGAATCAATGGTAGAGAAAAGTATGGGGAGATCTCCCATTTTGTTTCACAACAAGGGCGCTACGATTGATTCTATTTGATTCTGTTATTAATTAGTCTTGAGCTAGTGTTGAATTTATTAAAAACTGCACTTTGGTAAAGCAGAAAATGCATTGGATGAACAGTAAACAATACTATTTCAAGAACAAGTGATTACAAAAGTAAATAGAATCAATGGTAGAGGAAAGTATGGAGAGATCTCCAATTTTTTCTGCAACAAGGGTGCTGCGATTGACTCCATTTACTTTTCTCATTACTTAGTCTTGAACTAGCGTGGTTCACAGTTCGTCAAATGCATTTTCTGCTTTTCCAATGTACAATTTTTCATAAATTTTTAATAGGCGAAGGAAATTCCTCTTAGGAATTCTGCGGTTAAAATTGACCTGTGTGAGGCAACATACTTTTCGACGAGACGACGAAGCAGACAGGAGCGATGAATTGAACGGAAACGGGATCGAACCTTATGCGAAACGGTAATAAACAGGTTCTCGTCTCGTTTCCCTTATAAAATCCGACGATTTTACGAGGCAACGCGACCGGTCTAGCCCTCGTCCGCGCCGATTGTTCGAATGGTCGCGTTCGCAGACGAATGGGTTCGATTTAAGTGTGAAAATTGCGAGGCGTTCTCGAGTTTACGAGCCGCACTCAGATACGGTGCACGAAATTTCGTTTCCCTCTACGATATACGTTCGATTCAGCTCAGCCGGTCCACGGTTCAATCTGTGTCGCGCAGACGAGCAGAATTCATTTTCGACGAAAGAACCCCGTACTGGTGCATCTTATTCATGTGAATTTCAGGAGATTTAACAAATGCACTATTGTCCGACGTGTACAGTGATCTCAGAGATAGCGATTTTGGTGAAACAAGAAATTCAGCAACGAAAGGTATTTCGATCGATTTCATCCGTTTTTTATGAATTTTCGTAAAATTTTCAGGAATCAATCGATGTTATCTAATTGTTGTTTGTGATCATTACAATATTTATGGAAAATTGAACAAACCTAAAGAGTAATAATTATTATATAACCTGAAGACTAGTATACAGTAATAGTAGTAGTAGTAATATTATAAACCTAAAGAGTAGTAATGATTATATAACGAAATTATGAAAGTATTTCTAAAATTATTATCTATTCTGAAATTTCATTAATTATTATCCAATTTCCTCGCTCCTGTATTTCTCAAGAAAATCAACGATACCTCGATTTAACCCAGAATCATCCAAAGAATTCTATTTTCCTGTTTTGCAAAATTCTCCAGACCTTATTCGCAAGAAATCCGCGCGAATTTATTAACCGACCCAACGCGACGCACAAAACGTCCGCTTCGTATCCGGTCAATAAATTTCCAAAAAATTGTGCCGATGTATACTACGAAAAAAAAAGAACAAACTTACGATCACGAATGAAACTGGGATCGCCGTCGATGGCACAGGCTGAAATATCTGGTGAAAATCCGAAAAGCCGCAGCGTTTTCGGTAGCGGGCCACGCGTTTTCCATTAAAAAAACGCGGGGCAGATGAGAGAGGGGTCAGGCGGGGGGTGCGGGAAGAGGACGAAGAGAGAGACGGAAGAAAGCATCGAGCAAGCTTTTTCAATGCAGCTCCGGGCAGCTCTTTCAATTTCACCGTGCGAGATGGGAATCGAGGTCAACGGGAGAGCTGACCGGACGAGACCTCGGGCGACACCTTCGGGATCAGCCGGGGTCTGCGCAAGAATCGCTAATTAGTTGGCTGATACCAAACAGAAGGAACAGGGAAGTTCAACGATCCCTTCGCACGTTCGTTGGCCCTCGATACTTCGGCTCTCGTGATTTAACACGTTTTGCGGCGAACCGTTTCTTGAACTGGTTCTTTTTCAATACTACAAAACCATCATTAACATTTTTAATGAGAATATCCACCCAATGGCTTGAATGGAAAATTCAACGAGGGGTATATACGAACCAGACTTTTACGACGAAATAATGTTTTCGACCTACGTACGCCTTAAAATTTTTTAAAAATTTTTCACGTTGCAATGAGAATACCCACCCGATGGTTTGAACGGAAAGTTCAGCGTAGGGCGTGTTAAACAACCGTCGAACCTGTGGTACTGATTATTGTAAGAGGAACTAGATAATCAGGGGTGACGATGGCCAAAGTGGTCATTAGGGACCCCATAAACCAGAGGTCCCCAATAAGGGTTGGGACCGAGTACGCGCGAGGCTCGGTCACGGCCGCTAACACTTTCCAGGTCCGCACCAACAGCGGGTTTGTTTTTCGGGAAAGTGCAAAGTGGGGATGCGCCCATAAAAGCATGAGGAAAAGGGCATAGTTAGTTTAGTAAGGCAGCAACCGTATTTTAGGAACGAAAAGCCTTTTTGTAAAGAAATAAAGTAACCCTCACACCAGTGACAATAGAAACTAATCACTCAGCGGATTTCATAGAAAACAAGTCGCAGTTATTTATTTCTCCCTAGTACCCTTTTTCCTGCCCATATCTAACACTCGGGCGGGCATTATTGCATATCCGCAATTTTCTCTTTAAATTTAACACTTATTATGTTATACATGAATAAATGGCGAAATGGTATTTTAGGAACGAACGGCCTTTTTGTGAAGAATTAAAGTAACCCTCACATTATCATGGATTATGAATTTGTGTAAGGTACGAGAGTCAACGTTATTTTGTATAAAAGGATGAGTGTGAGGTATGTATTTATGAAAACGTTGTATCAGCTTAACGTCGTGTTATGAAACCGGGTGCGGGTGTTCTCGAATATAATTGTTAAGTCAGGAAAAGCATTATTCGTTTGATCCACCTGCAGAACCCTCGAATACGACCCTGTTCATCGATTTTCTAAGCCGCCGAGCGGCGGAATTTAGAGCGTGTTGAATCCTCCTCTTCAGCGGCATTCCTACTCCGTTTTCCAAGCTTAGAAATTCTGCGATTTCGAACGGCATCAAAAGCGAGTTTACGTCGGACACGAGTTTTATATGAAACTTTTATTTTTATAATCGTTCCTATTACCATCTGTCTCACTCCTATCTCTAAATATTTTTATATCACTTTTATTCCGTTACTACTACTTTTCTGCGTTAATATCTCTGTATCGTGTGATCATTGTTAAACAAAATTTGTAACAAAAGAACTACCCTGTTAACACAAGAAATATTCATGGGATTCCTCCATTGTGCCAGCGTGCAAATATTTAACTCTAAAACTATTAGAAACCAATCGATGATTATTCATAACCACTTTATAAACTTCCTGTGGTAAAGCTTTCAAAATTTACTATGATTTTCTGCAAAAGATAGATTAAGTAAATTAAGATTTGTTTCTTATGTATTCAGTATTATTTTTTTCATGTAATTTTCAATTTAATCTCTTCCACGAAAATAAGTACACATTAATTGTCAGTAATTCTAGTATTAACCCTTTGCGCTCGTGAGGTGACTCGCAGTCGTCCAATAATACTGACTTCAAAGATTTTCAACTATAAAATATAGAACAAGATTCACACATATTAAATTTCATTTAATTTAGTTAAGCAATATACTAAAGTTTACTTATGCAACTATTCAACCGAATGAGTTTGGAAATTTGCAAAATTATCATTTGGTGACTGTCAATCACCTTTCGAGTGCAAACGGTTAAGTTGAATGGGTCCAAAGAGAGGAGGAAAACAGGACGAAAGACGAATAAACTGGAGGAAGAAATGATTCGTCCATATCCTATTGATAGGTTAACGCATATTTAAAGCGTAATCTCCACAAAAATTCAAGTTAATTTTAATTTTATAACTAACTTAATCGCATAAGAGCCTGCTTTAGTCACAAAGACAAGTAAAATCATTTCGTAACATGTATATTATAAGAACTGCGCGAAAGGAGAGTATAAGGGAGCCGCTGCAAATGTAATGAAATTTCTTTCATGTTATTCTAAAGCATGAGAAATGTAAAAAGGGAAACGCAACTCGAGGGGGAATAAAGAAAGTTCTTATTTTTTACGTTTGGTATAAAATTGAATTACGGAGGGTACTGTACAAGGCGAATCCGGATCAAAACATCTAGTCTGGTCTGAAAGATGCTCCGATGGCAATAGCCTGCGCGTTTATTTATAGAGTGAAATGGGTCACCCTTTATGCCACTTTCCGATACATCGTTGCACGTAGAACGCTGTTAATAAGTATCGGAGAACGTGACTTTATGAAACGACACGGAAAACTGCTTCGATACGTATACAAAAATCAGCTTGACCGTTAAACAATTAATTGAAATACTGAAATATTCGTTGCCGAAGCTCGAGTTGAAAATCTGAATTATAATTAACATGGAGAAATCGAATTCCGGTTGAACGTTAGAAATTATACTAGAACTAGACGTTGCCCACGTTTTTTTTTTTTATAATGCTCGCTTCAAAACCAGAGGGTTTTCAAACAAACTTTCATCCTTTATTTTACCCCCTTGGGGGTTGATTTTCCAAAAACGTTGAAATACGTGTTTCTTTATTTCTAACGAAAAAGCTGAATACCAGTTTTCATAGTGCTCGTTTCAAAATAAGCGGATTTTCGAACAACCTTACGACCCCCATTTAACCCCCTTAAGGGTGAAACATAAAAAAATCCTTGGTTGGTAGGTGCTCATATCATAAAAGGAACCCGTTGCCCAAATTTCATGTTTCTAACTTCGATAGTCTAGTCTCTGCGACGATGAATCAGTCAGTCAGTCAGGACATGTCTTTTTATATGTATAGATTAAACCTGAAAAGTTAAACTCTAGCTTTGAACGTACTCCTTACGTTTCACATAAACTGTGTTACTTATTGCTAAGTTTAAACTTAAGAATCAAAGAATTAGGTTACGCTGAAAAGCGATGAAATAAACGTTCGTTATAAACACACCGTGGTGTCTTAGCTTACGACGAACACTCCTTTTTATTCCACAAAATCTACGCTGCCGCTTCAAGCACGCCTTCTATGTACTTGATTTACAATTCACCCCGCCTCGTAACTCGTAGACCGTTGAAACTGAGAAGCACTAGCGTACTATCCATCATACGCTTCCAACTACTCCCGACAGACAAATTTTCTATTTATACCTTCCCTCCCGAACGGATGTTCCCTGATGAACCGTACCCTTCAACTCGGCTAATATTTCACAAGAGGAAAGCGTTCCTCGCGGCGGTGTAGCACGCCCGCAAAAACGGCGGGCAGGCTGGAAGTCGAGGGGAGGAATGGCCGACCCGGAAGCACGTAGAACGGTTGGACGTCGAGCGCGCGAAGTAGAGCTCGCTTCCGGTTAGCCGATCGCAGAGGGGGGGTGGGGAACGCGGAAACGTGGCAAGGGGGGAGAGGCGTGTGGAATTTCTGCGGTGGAAACTGCCGGTGTCGCGGTGATCGAACGAGCGTTCCAGGTGAAAACGAGAACCGGTCCGTAGCCCCGTTTCCGCGGCTGAAAGCGCCAACGGGCGCATGGATCGACGAAAATGGCAGAAACGGCATGCTTATGGCCGCGCTCGCGATGCGTTAAAAGGCTGCAAGCTTCGAATTGTTCGGATCGCGAGGTCTCGAATCCACGAACACAGGGTTAACCCTTTGACTGCCACGCTGAAATCGTATGTTTCGCTCGGGACCCCGCGGGAGCACACCGGCAGATGGCAATATTTCATAGAAATTAATCCTTTATTTTTGATGTTCTGATAAAAATTTTTGATTGCTCAATGGGGCACTTTTTACTTTAAAGTAATGTTTAAAATGCACTAACTGTGAATTTTCATTCAACTCTTACAATTGTAAGTAATTGAAGCGCTCCGATCACTGACTATGGCCAATGACTACGGTGACCATAAGTCCTTTACTACATTGTTCTGTTCAAAAATTAATTCTACTGAAAAGTATCATAATTAATGTTATTTACATTTTTACAATGTGGGTGTTTGTGTAATAATTAAGATTGTCTAAAATTTTAATGTATGCATCGTTGTATTCTACTATTTTCGTAATAAATGTAGTAATCTTATGAATTTTATAAGGTATTTTTTTATTTCTTTCGATATGTCCTTTATTTTCCTAAAAAACATGGTCAGTTATGTGACAGTCAGAGTGTTAATCAAGGTGTTCTTTTCTATTGGTCTGTTCAGGAGATTCGCGTGAATTTGTCAAGAATCGAAAAAATTGGGTATTTTCTGGAATCGTGAAGTGTTTTAGGTTACCTTAAGCAAGGTAGACTGAATATAATTAGAAGCAGTATTGTAGGTTTTATCGGATAGAAAGGTGTCCATAGTAAGGTTCCTTCAAATGGTTATTTGAGAGACTGATACGGAATGTTTGAGAAAGTTGTTCGCTCTTTCGATTTGCATAATTCTTATTCTATAAACAGGAAAATTGAACAACCAGAGAACTAAACGGTACAGTTCACACAGGGTGTACACCAATATCATGAAAATGAACTAGGTATAAACGAGATGCAAAACGAAAATGCTTGAAACATTTCTTTCGTAGTAGCACAGCTCTGTCGCTCGAAACTCTCGACGATAACAACTGTATAATGCTTCGTCTCCCCCTCCCTCTCTTTCCTTCTTTTTAATCTCCATTTCCGCGTTTGATCGCGTTATCCGCGACAGAATTAAATTTCTACGCAGGTGAAAATAAACATCCCAAGCTTCCCGTCCGTCGGAAATTGATGAAAAAAAATCGCATTTGCGGAGAAAACGCGAACGGTTGAAACTGTGCCCCGGTGTAATAAAGATTCGGTCGATATTAATTAAAATCGTATTAAACATCGGTCTCCGGCCGCGATCAGAGTTACCGGTTTTGATCAAACGTTTTTTCCCCAAATTTCATTTCCCCTATCCAACGCGCTCGCGTTATACCCGGCACACTTTTCGCATCGCTGATGAAGTTTCTCCTGCCCCTCCCCCGCCCACTCCATCCCCGTTTCGCCACCTTGTTTCCACCTGATGGCGGTACACGTTTACCGATGCGCTCGAAATTTACCCCGCGCGATACCCGTGTGCTGTTCATAAATTGAATACGTGCAGATTTCCGTGCTCGTTCGGCCTCGAATGTTTGCCAGACAGGAATTTTGCAGTAGAACGGGAATGAAATAAAATAATTTCTCGAGCGGCGATCGAAATACCTTCAAATGGAGATGTTTCGTTGATGGCGGCCGCGTTGATTGCCGCGAATTGTTGTTATCGTTATCGTTTCATCGTTAGGTGTAACGTCGGACAGAAATTTGGAAATGTCACGCGTTTTAAGGGCTACAACAGTTTGATTAGGGGAAGAATTTAGAATGTTTTATGAAATCTTGTCAGGGGTTGATAATGTCCATGGGGTCTGCTTTCCTCTTCCATCTACCATTTTCCTGAACCCTTAAAAGACGCTCGGCATTCGCCCGCGTTACAGTTGAAAATTGAGTAAAATCACAGGAATGTTTACAATGCAAAAATGAGAAGCCATACTAAAAAAAAAAAATTTTACATTAATATTTCCTAGTGTTTTTATTAAATACTGAGATAAGTTTCAGTCGTATAAAGTATACGGTATCGAAGTTAAGAACGAAAATGCAAATGAATCTATCTTTTTGTTACGCATTGTACTTAATCTTATAAATTAAGATACGTTGTTGCGGTTGATAACAAATCTTTTGAACAGAAAATGAAAATTTATGGAAACTTTATTACTGAATTTGGCGTTGATTAGTAATTGACGAAAAAGTTAGTAGAAATTTCAACACGGATATAAATAAGATATTTTATCCTTATAACTCTAAAATATTCTGTATCTCCATATATATATATATAAACGCAGCGTTTCCGTTTTCCTCGATTTCCTCTGGCCACCTTCAAAGTTTAGTCCAAATTAACCCAATAAAGACCAACGTTGCGTTAACGTAAACTTCTACCTTCAGCATTTTCTCAGTCAATTTACCTCTTTAAACTTTGTTTTTCAATACTACTCGTTTGCAAAATTATTAACCAAATTCTTGGAACTCTCTTTCACAACCTCGAAGGTACAATACGAAGTTTAACAATTCAAACTAACTGTAAACAAATTGCATTGCAAGAAAACATTGCACTGATGCAACGTTGGTCTCTAACGGGTTAAAAGAAAGGAAGTTTAATCAGGAAAAGTGATGATCGTGCAGACACCAAGGTAGGACACTCGACAAAATGAACAACGAGCGAATGCGCGCGATGTACTTAGTAACTAAACGAGCGATTAATTTTTCGCTCGGCAACCTGTCGACTCGATTTCGCCTCCGGGAACGTTACTTACAGCGCCGGAAGTTCGCGTTGTCTAACGTTAGCCGGGAACGGGCGAATTAAAGGAGACACGTACTCGAGGTCTTTATACGATGAATTATGGGAATAGCGAGCGGCGACCGGCGCGTGTTCTAAACACGATTTTAACGAACTTAATTAAACAAGAACTTCGGATGTGCAAGTTTCCATCATAACTCTCGCCCCTGCGCGCGCTTCTATTCACTCGGATTACGCTTCTGAACGCGCTCGTGTTTCCCAGTAACTTTCCGCCTCGGTTTCGCCATGCTTTTTCGTAATTTCACCGGACGCAATGGCGAGTAAATGTCTACGATTCTTACCTAGTAAGAATTAGTAGTCACTAATTAGTAATTACTAATTATTAATAATTAACTGGCTGTGCTAATTGTTGGCGATAGTGTTCGAAGGATTTTTGTGCAACGTGACCTTAACATTTCGAAGTTTCTAAATGTTAAAATGAAGTTCGTTTATGGACATCTAATTCACAAAATCGATCGAACATTTGCTTTTCTAATGTTTTTTTTTTTTATTTTATCCTGATATGATTGCTATTGGAAATGAGGTTTAATATTACTAAATAAAATACACTCTGATTTAAAACAGTTCAATACTTTATTATATAACACGAGGAAGGTGCAACTCTAACTGAATTTCATGAGCTTTTTCATGAGACTAGCAGTGGTCGAAATTCCTATGATTCCTTCCGGGTCCTTTAGCCCCTTTGCTCTGTGTCTTAACGTTTTCTTACTTTCTAGATTGCCGAATGTGGCTTGGGTTCTTAGAAGAAACCCTTCAAAAAGTACGTTAAGAGAAAGCTGGATTTTCGGTCAATTTTTGCTTCGTAATATTTTTGTATTCAATTTCCACCATTCCTAATTTCAAGTATGTGAAAAAGAAAAAAGATTCATTTAGTTTGGTAATTATTGTGAATAATATGATGATTTATGTGTTACTGCTGATTATCTATATCGTAACTACTAATTTAAAAATTTGTTAAAAGAATAATTAACAAAGAAGTAGCTGTTCCTTTCGATTCTATAAATTATTGTAAATACAGAAACTTCTACGATTTTCAAAGACTCGTCGTAGGTCAAGGTAGACGCTCTTTCAAAGTGTTTCGAAAGTTTTCAACATCCTTAGGATATCGAACGCAACAATTCGCGGCCAGAACGGACCGCATCTCGTTACGTCTGACCAAAAACGTTCTCGTTCTACTTGCCCGATCAGTAGGGGGTATTACGTCGCTTGGCTGACCAATAACGATCCCCTATTACTGTCTACCGACTATCTAAACGAGAACCGGTACGTTATACCGCTTGTTCGGCCAAATACGTTCCTATTATACTTATCTGCATGAACCTAATTTAATATTCTATAGTACGTCCGCAGACTAGAGGCAGCAGATATAAATAAACGCAGCTGATGAGCATCGAGATAGGTCATGATTGATATTCGCAGTATCAAGATGTTATGAAATAATAAAAACCGTTAAACGAATACAAGAAGTTCCATGTATTACAAATAACACGAACTTCGAAACTATTTTTAACCCTTTTATCGATATCTTACGTATTCATTCATTCGCCGTTAACACTAGAATTACCAAGGGGCTCAAAATGATCGAAAATATATAATTTTTCATAGAAACCTGGTGAACTTACTGTGGTTCCTACACACTCGAAAGTTTACTATAATTTTTACTACGATTGCTAACGTTTGTTTCTCTTATACAAGTATTAGGTATTTCTTTTCGTACAGCTTTCAATTTGATTTCTTTGTCTCCAATAAGTATACCTTAATCATCTGGATCTAGTGCTAAAGCAGAATTTCTGTGGTTGTTTCTGGACTTCGTTTCAAGTTTCTATTTATCGGTTACACTTACAGTAGCTGACAAAAATTTAAGATCAAAAGATCAAAGAAAACAAATAAATTAATTAATGAAAAATGGCACGGTAAATAAAAATCGTATACTATGCTAATCAATAAATAATGATGATAAGAATAAGTATACGAACAATATTTGCATACTACGAAACTATATTGTACATTGTCCTATCGTCTTAACTTTTGTCCTCTATTGTGAGTAACAAAAACAAAGCCATTCACGTTCACTGATGGAAGCTGATGACACAAACAACGCTATAAATAAAACTGCAAAGCGAGTTCTAAACAATCGATGCCGTTTTATTGTGAAGGTTTTATAAATAATATCGAAAACAGGATTTATACGAATGTATTAAAATTTAATTCTCAGCTTAAACACAGATACGAAACAGGAATTGTGCGCGATATTTCCATGTTTCTACCTACATTCAGCAAATAATTGAAGTCGATGCATCACGCGAAACAATATCTTGTTCATCCTAACACTTAGCCAACCGAATGGGGAGATCTCCCATTCTTTCCCCTGTTATTGATTCTATTTACTTTTGTTACTAGTTAATCCTGAACTAGCGTTGTTCACAGCACATCAAACGCATTTACTGCTTTTCTTAAAGTAGAATATTTAATAAACTTAATAACTCTTAACACTTTACCAATCGAATGGGAAGATCTCCCATTTTTTCCTCTGCCATTGATTCTATTTACTTTTGTTACTAGTTAGTCTCCAACTAGGGTTGTTCACAGTTCATCGAATGAAATTTCTGCTTTTCCAAAGTACAATTTTTAATAAACTCAATAACTCTTAACACGTAACCAACCGAATGGGGAAGTTTCCCATTCTTTCCCCTGTTATTGATTCTATTTACTTTTGTCACCAGTTAATCCTGAACTAGCGTTTTTCACAGCACATCAAACGCATTTACTGCTTTTCTTAAAGTAGAATATTTAATAAACTCAATAACTCTTAACTCTTAGCCAACACAATGGGAAGATCTCCCATTTTTTCCTCTGCCATTGATTCTATTTACTTTTGTTACTAGTTAGTCTCCAACTAGGGTTGTTCACAGTTCATCGAATGAAATTTCTGCTTTTCCAAAGTACAATTTTTAATAAACTCAATAACTCTTAACACGTAACCAACCGAATGGGGAAGTTTCCCATTCTTTCCCCTGTTATTGATTCTATTTACTTTTGTCACCAGTTAATCCTGAACTAGCGTTTTTCACAGCACATCAAACGCATTTACTGCTTTTCTTAAAGTAGAATATTTAATAAACTCAATAACTCTTAACTCTTAGCCAACACAATGGGAAGATCTCCCATTTTTTCCTCTGCCATTGATTCTATTTACTTTTGTTACTAGTTAATCTCCAACTAGGGTTGTTCACAGTTCATCAAACGAAATTTCTGCTCTTCCAAAGTACAATTTTTAATAAACTCAACTCCAGTTCAAGATTAACTAATACCAAAGATAAATAAAATTAACGGCAGAGGAAAGAATTGGAGATCGCCCCGTTCGGTTGGTTAAGCGTTAACTAAATCCGCTGAATTTATTTCTATTTTAGTGTTTCAGCGGTAAAACGAAATGGGATGCGACTTATCAGGAGAGAACGGTGAAAGCTCGTGACAAAATAAGACGAGGCGTGTCTACCGCGAAAAATAAACAGCGGCACCGGGAATTATACGTGAAATAAAAGGACGGCCTGGGGTATTACGGTTATTTTCAAAGCGACCCACTTTAACCCTTATAATTTAATTACATCACCGTTAGCGGCCTGTATTCATTTTATAGCGAGCTATAAAAAGCTCGGGCTTTGACAGCGACAGCTCGCGCTAGGATTTAATAATAGAGGGAATTTTATTCGCGAAATTCCCCCGCCACCGTTAACGAGGGACTAATTGATTCTGTTTAGCCGGGCTACCGATAGTTTCGAGGTTCTCGTCGGAACTAATCGCACGGATAATCGAATGGTCGATGGAATTATGTTAAACGAACGTGTAAGCTGGATTCGGATAATGAGACACTCACCGAAGATATTCGGCTTCGGTGGCGCGGAGCTACCGCATTAATTTTCACCCGAAAGAATGCTTAATGCGAATCAGCGATACGCAATACCAATATGTTGTGTAATAAAACGAACTCTTAATTTAAATAAAATTAGACGTCAATGTGTTCACAATTGTTATAAATCGAGGTATCAATTTCTCATACGTTACAGTCCAACTTTCAAAGAGTCCTTAATCCTTTTTGTTTCAATTATTAATTCACAGCCGATAAAAACGAATAATTTCTAATTTTTTGTTCATTTATTTAATTAAACGGGAAAAACAAAAGCCCATTAATAAACATATTTTACTTCTTTCCTCGAAGGGACCTTCGAACTTCGAGAATGGAGAAATTTTACTAACTTCATCACTAAATCGACAACAAAACAGTTTAAACGGAATGCCGTTCAAAAATAAGCTCTCCTTAATCCATCAAGGTTATTAAAACTAACTTCACCGCGTCGCTTCCCATTATTAATTCACAACGATTCATTCATAATTCGATAAATCGATATCATTAATAATTCATGACCTATCTGCCTATATCCCTGAATTTTTGAACGCCTTCTGAAACCAAACGCCCAAAATTTCCCTCAGCACCCAAGCTTCTGCCCCCACACCCTTCCCTGTCGCCCTCCATTTATCAGCACCCAGTGCTCTTCGCTCGAACGCGCGGCCAAAAAGGAACCTCCGCTTCCGATCGATCACCGCACGCGGCACGTCATTCGAACGTACGCGTTCCCTCCGGTGTCGCGCGGGAGACCCTCGGATATCGAGGGCAAACGTTTTCCCCGTCGCCGCTGCTGTTTTCCACACGGGACCGTTCGATCGCGCGAAACCTCGCCACGCGTTCGAGCCGCTATTTTTTCCGGCAACGGAGCGTCCCGAGCAATTACGCCGGCTCGACGCCACAAGTGGCGCGAACGATCGACGAAGGGCTGCTGTTTTGTTCGCTCGCGTTCGCAGAGGGGCTGCATCGATCACCGTTTGAATTTCCGAGTTGCGTGCCGGCCAGAATGCCTGACATTTGGAAGCTTCGAACGCCGAAAGGGGAAAACCTGCGCTGTGTTTCGATTGAAAAATGCGGCTACTCGAATGTATGGACGGTGACGGATGTGGTATCGTAATTAATTTTAGAGCATAAGATAAACTGAGGTGTGAACAGCGGGATTTCGGACCTGCTTGGGGAAAACCCTTGGCGACACGCAAGGCCCTTGAAAAATGCCCAAATATGGTCGTAATTGAGGAATTTTTCCGAGGTACGTGGTGGGAGAAAGGCCAAGGGTTAGCGACAGTTTTCGCTGGTCGAATAGAGTTGTATTGGACGTTATACCGAATAGAGTTGAATTAGACGCGATACCGTGTAGAGTTGAATTAGACGCGACACCGTGTAGAGTTGAATTGGACGTTATACCGTGTAGAGTTGAATTAGACGCGATACCGTGTAGAGTTGAATTAGACGTGATACAGTGTAGAGAGTTGAATTAAGTAAAATTTGTACATAGTATTGTAATTATATTCCTATAATCGATAAATAAATATTATTATTATTGTAACACTACACGGACATAAGTTTTCGCTGGTCGAATACAGTTGAATTGGACGTTATACCGAATAAAGTTGAATTAGACGTGATACTGTGTAGAGTTGAATTAGACGTGATACCGTGTAGAGAGTTGAATTAAGTAAAATTTGAACATAGTATTGTAATTATATTGCTATAATCGATAAATAAATATTATTATTATTGTAACACTACACGGATATAAGTTTAAGACCAGAGAATATTATAAAACCATGGTTTCTAAATATTACCTATACATCCATTTCTATTACTAATACGATAGTGTAGCACTTGTTCGTTGATTGGCACAGAGCATGAAATTTGTTTATCGTTCTGTTCCTCGAATGTGAATTTCTTTACTTTTCTTAACCTTTCGGTTTTAAACTTTTGTCCGTTACTGTAGCTAACGTAAATAAGGATGCTGAAAAAGATATTCCATTTGTAAGTTGTAAGAGGTGACTATGTCGGAAAACATAATTTGTTAGAAACTCATCTTTTTGGAACGCTCATAAGCTCAACCATTGATCTTACGATTCTCACAGTTTTGATCGTCGACATAAAACCGAAAGTAATTTATTTATGGGATTCAAGGTATGCTTCTTTTCCTTCTCTATAAAATTTAGGTTTCATAACTCCGCGATGTCTTTCAGAAACTCAGTACTACACAACAGCACGTTACTTCCGTACCGTATCGAAACTAATCTTAGCACAGATGTACCGTCGACACTGGCATCGACCGAATTCAATTTCAGAAATATCGAAGCGAATTTAACAAGACCGATATTCCCAACAGAATTCCGGCAAATTAAATTTTTCCCAAAATTCCTCCATTTCGAAACATCTAGTTTTGACTAGTTCCAGGTATCGACGATAACACATCCATCGGCAAACCATCGAACAACCACGCAAACAGAGATACGTGTATCGATCGCAGCATCGATAATCGACCTAAATGCATCAACCCCCCCCCCTCTCTCCCTTTTCCCCCTCGATACACCAGAAACGTTTCACAGAAGCATCCCGACGCACGGGATTCCTAGCGAGCCGCGAAAGCAACGAACGCCAGCTCTCGTTCGCGTTCAGCTCGACGTCGAAGGAAACATGTCGTTTCTGGGGCGTTTTCATCGGAACTGTATCAAGGCTGCGCCTGGCACCAGCTTCCGAAAGATACAATCTGTGCTCTGTTCGCCAGGCGAGTCCGACATCGCGGAAAGTTTTAATTGCACGCCGCGTTTCTCGCTACGGGAACGATCGCCATGGCACGTACCGTTAGCGGGCGGGAAGTTTACGATGAGAATAGTACGCGTTCAAGTGTCGTAGCATTTTTCTGACCGATTTCCTTTTTTTTTCTTCGAAAAATTTAACCTTCTGTGGATCGAAATTTTGTATATAAAAATTTTATTTTATTAATTTTAATTTTGTGTTTAAAAATTTCTTTTTTTTTTGTATGTAAAAAAATTTATGTAACGGTAAATCAACAATTATAATTCTATATATGCGGATGAACGAAAAATTGTCCAGTTTAAACAATTTTTTCATTGTAGAACATTATAAAATTAATATGTATACGTCATATCATGAAAAAAAAACTAAAATTGTTTATTAAAATGTCGATAAATTAGCAGGTGGCCCTTAAAGGGTTAACCCTTTGGTTGATAACCACGAGTCTGACTCGTGGTAAAGAATTTGTGTTATAAGCGAAAACCAATTGTATTTGTTTACTGATAAATTAATCATGATTACACTCCAGACGTTATAAAAATATTATTTGTCTCCAAACGTTGTTTATTATTTCACAATTCCTTTTGTAGCCCCGAAATATGCATGTCATACGAAGTATAATACATCTTGCGCCAATTCGGACACATGGCTGAACAGCGAATGCCACGGCGCAGGATCGAACTTCATGTTTAACTATGGCTTGGGCGATCGGTAGATATCGTGTAAGCCAAGTGGTTAAATTAGATACTTATAACAAGAACCCTTCGATACTGTCAATTTGAAAACAGTGCAAGCTAAACGAAATATTGAAATGGTATTTGTTACCTTTCGGTTTACCATTTTCCTTTACGATTGATTGAACCTCGTTTAAGAAACCGATATTTGAAATTTTTAATCGAAACGGAAGAACACTTCAGCGCTATGAATTAAGAACGACGAAAACATTCGTATACACCTGACGATATTCATCGAAACGATTGAAATATTTATCGTCCTCCGTTTGTTTGCCACAAACGTTCCTTTTAAACGACACACGTATACTCTCTTAAGCCGAGTTTCATCTCGATTCGTTATCCGTGGTTCCTCCAATTAAAACGTGACAGGGACAAAGCTCGAATCCCGGTTTTTCCAAACTTCCCCTCTAACGCACGCTCGTTCGAGGTTGAAACGAAAGGAATAACGCGAAAGAAGCGACCAGGAACACGATGAAACCGGTGTTCCGCGAGCTTCAACTGTTCTGAATATTCATCGCGATATTAATTAACAGACGTCGCGACCGACAAGGCCTTGTCCGCATGAAAATTTATTAAGGAACAATCAGAAAGGGATTCAGTTTGAACGTGACGTGTCACCGGCGTCTGGAATATTCATAAACCCATTGTTTATAAAAATCGATAACCCCGCCGCGGGTAACGTGCACCGGAAAGCCGAATTTACATCACAGTCGCATGAAAGGGTTACAGGGTTATGAGAACAGACAAGCGAATCGCGGTTGAAACACGATAAACTTCAACGCAAAGCGTCTCTAAAATTTTCCAACCAGTTCGACGGCAATAAATAAATTAGTTAAGTAATGAAGAGTAATAAATTAATTTAATCTAATCTTCAACTGGTGAAATCGTTTCTTTCTGTCAATTAATTCGACACTTTCTTTTATGACGAAAACATATCTCGATAATATCGTAATGCTGAAATTTTCTTTCAAATGTGTCTGAAGTATTGTCTTTTACCATATGTACACGTGTAACACATTTACATTTGCGTGTATTGATGAGTGCTACCATTCATGACCGTCGTGATGTATCGTATGTCTTTTGTCGAGAAACAGTCTGGAATTAAACACGAGAGAAGGACCACGTGTAAAAAGAATCTAACAAATTATTCATACATCGTATTGTAATATCCTATTTCAAATAAACTAATTATAGTCATAACAAAGTGTAGTTATTCTTGAGTACACATACAGTTACCGAAAAGATTATTCATACACCGCAATACGTTCAGTTTAAACGCTAATAACTTTGATTGTAGAAAACTAGTTAGTTATGAAAGGCACATCAGCAATTAGGAAATTAACTCAGCTATCAGATAATATAAATTTTATTATGACCTAAATAAAAATACAACAGAGAAATCTCAAAAGCCAGATGAAGTAAGGAAATCGGCGAGAAAAAAGTATTCATACAGTACCATCTATTGGCAAAATATACCAATAAAAACTAAAATGTTGAGGGAATTCCAGCTTTCTTCTGTTTTAAATAATATTTCGTTAATTCATCACCTGTCAAAAATCATCACGAACTTTCCGTACCCACACCAATTATAATACAATCCTAGAATTCTAACCTCGAGACCTATGCATTGCCACAATTAGAAATATCATTTGAAGCGCGAATTAATGATATTGAATCCGGGGTCGGGCCTGTATCGCCGCGTCCACTCAATTCTACGGCAATTATCGGTCAGCTTCGAGGGGCAGGCAGCCCTCGCAAGGAGCCGCGGCTCGTCAATGGAGTTGCGGTTAGGAAACGGGACCGGGGCTCGTAATTACGTATTCCAGCCATTAGCCCGGCCGATCGTCCGGATTATCCGGCGGTCCGATGAATTATTGAAGCTCGATTCTTCGGGAAGCACGGCTCCTCGCTTTTGGATTCAACGAGGAACCCGATCGTGGTCGCCGTAAAAATCGGAAGTCGAATCCCGGTGATACCTCTAAATATTCGCGGGTCCGCTTGGGTTGGGAAACGAGCTTGTTAAAATTCATAAGGAATAAACGGGGCCACGACGGGGGAGCAATTTTTTCCGGTCGTACAAGTCGTTCGGATGCGACTCGATAGTTCGCGGAACACGAACCTTTGGGCGGTTTTTGAAAGGAAACAGTGTTCTCGAGCGAGGAACCGATTTTATTCCAGGCACTTGAAGCGTTTCAGAGGTGAACGGTAAATGCAACGATGTACTTTATTTAAATTCGGCAATTTGGTAACTTGAGAAGTCCTGTTCTTTTACTATTCCAGTGCTGCCTCTAATATTAGAAATTCAATTTGTAACGTTGCAATAATTTAAAGAAAAGTTCGTTAGAAAATTGTTTTTTATCCCATTGCAACGAAGCATGAATTCGTCCTACTTTCAGAATAAATGGTTCATGCTTACGAGCTAGTTTGTGATATAACTGTAAGCGTTATTTTTGTATGCATTTAACGTATGCTGATATTTTTCTCTCAGATACCAAAGGGCTTTAATCCTTTAATAAAACACTATTATACTATTATTATTATTATTTCCAAAGTTTCTTTAAAAATTTTTCTACACGCAATCTTCTTGCGAAGTCTTCCCTATTCGACGTTTGCTTTCGGACTTTTCCTCATTTTGATCTTCGAACCTCCACTAATCGAAGAGAAAGCCTCGTTTATAACATTACGTTAGAACTTAAAAATCGTAAGAGCGCCACTCTCGAGGCTACGGGTCTTTCCCCGGGCCAGGGAATTGGTATTTCTCGCACACGCCGTCTATCAGGCGATCTCGCATCTGGCCGGAGACACTCGAGGACGATTAAACGAGGCTGCCCGTTCGATCCGGAGGGCGCTTCCAGCCCCCGTTTCGTGATTGTTTCGAACGAGTGCCACTTGCTGTAACCGTCGAACGTGACTTTTACTTAACCAGCGGCCGCCCCTTTTGTTCCGCCGTGGAAAAACCGCCGGCCCGACCCGCCCAAGTGCCGTAGACCCTGTCTTCCGGTCCACTTGCGCCACGCTCTCGCGAGGAGGCCGGTCGTTTACTCCGCAACCCACCGACCGGGAGTACGTGATCGGTTGGTAACGAATGAATTTCACAGGTGAGAGCTGTAACTTGCTTACTTCGCGGAACGATGTCGAGAAGAGCTGGTGCTCCAGCGGCGAGGAACGCGGATCTCTTGAACGCACTTAACCGTTTCCGGCAGAGAAACATCTCGACATCTTCCTCTGACAACAGGCTAATTAAAAATAGGCCTCGTTACGGGAAATCGGAGATTATTTGTAATTATTGGAGCGACGTCGAGTGTCTTCGTGTCGTAACGATTCTTAATTCTTGGATGAGGCTCGCCACATATTTTTAGAAGCTACGGCTTCTCGAGGTTTGTTGTCAGGCCGATTTCCAAGAGTTAAGGGTGTAATATTGGAGTATATCAATTTTTGATATTTTTGATTAGAATTAACTTCGAGGCTCGTAAGCACTTACAAATTTTGCGTCTGTGACACTGAGAGCGGCTATAGGCACCCTGATATTTACAGTAGCAATTCGGTTCAGAATACAAACAAATAAATAATATTGGTTTAATTTAGTGAAATTCAGTTTTTTCATTACTGAAATATGTTTTAACAAGAATACATTTCTACTCAAAATTTCACCCAAAGTTCTCTACGTACGTAGTAACTGAATTTCTAAAGTATGATACTACCAGTGCGTCTAAAAGTTTGCCCTAGTCAGAGGGTTAATTTTTAAGAGAGTTTATTTACACACGAAACAAGAAAGTATCGATTTTAATAAAACGTACGGCTATCTTGGTCGCGACGTAGAAAAAGTTGGCGGCAGTGGCACACTGAATAAATTGTACGGGCAACACCGATAAAGCTACTCAGACCCGAGAACTCTAAGACATGCAACCGGGTAACCAGTTACAAAAAGATCCGCGAACTCATCGCCGAATTAATAGCATCCGGCTGTACCGAATTACGGGCACGAGGAACGACACCGAGTAGAATTCCATTTACGAACGCAATCCTGCCGGCCGCCCGGAAACAAATCGCTCTCCGGGAACGAGCTCCATCAAGCTCGGGTTCGTTCGTGGTGGTGGTTCGTTCAGCTTCGTTCATGTTCGTTCAGGTTCGTTCAGGTTCGTTCAGGTTCGTTCAGGTTCGTTCAGGTCTGTTCAGGTCCGTTCCGGTTCGAACAGGTTCGTTCAGGTCTGTTCAGGTCCGTTCAGGTTCGAACAGGTTCGTTCCGGTCCGTTCCGATTCGTTCAAGTTCGATCAGGTTCGTTTAGGTTCGAGCAAGTTCGTTCAGGTTCGTTCAGGTTTGATGAGGTTCGATCAGGTTTGATGAGGTTCAATCAGATTCGTTCAAGTCCGTTCCGGTTCGTTCAGGCTCGTTCAGGTTCGTTGCACATCGCAACGGTTGAAACTCGGAGAAGAGAGAAAGAGAAGGACAAAGGGAGCAGCAGAGGCACGCAAAAAAAGGAGTTGGAACAGAGAAACGAAATTATTGCTCCCGCTAATACATCATCGAGACTGGGCCAACAACAACCGCGGCCCCGGGGCGATCCATCAACCCCTGCGAGTTGCACGTGCGCGCGCGCTCCGCATTAAAATTAACCAGGAACGGCGAAGAATTAATCGTAACGGGCGGCACGAACACGTCCTGGCGAATAATTATTTCGCGGCGCGCTCACAGACAACGCGGGAGCGGCCACGCGAGACCGGAATTCCAAAACGACTGAAAAATTAATTATGCCCCCGGCCAGGTAGTCGAGCGAGGGAGGGACGGTCGGGGTGGAGTTGAAACAGGGTGGAGAGAGCGTTACAGAGTGGGCGAGAGGCTTAAATTCTTCATGGGGCCTCGTCACGCCACTTGGCCGTCCCCGTTCGCTGCTACCGCCACAACCACCACCGCCGCCCAGACGCTTTAATCCGGTTTTCGATCCTGCCCTAACCCTCGCGGAAAGGGGTGCACGCGGGAGGGACGGGACAACGGTTTCCACGGGCCACTTCCTCCAGACGCGACGCGATGGATGCTCGTTTAATGCACGCGCCTAATTATCTTCCGGCCGCCGGTGAATAGGCTCGCGTGCCTGCGATGCTTGTACTTGAACCTCGTCGCGATGCTCCGTCGCGTTTCGCCAAATTGACGGCCATTGCTGCGGGAGCGTGTGCGTGTCTATTACATGTACGAGGGTGCCTGAATGACGAGAGGCGGGTCGGTTGTCGGGAATATCGCCGGGGACGTAGAGGCAGCGGTGGTAATTCGAGATTTTAGGGGAACCGGGATTTTTGAGGGATTCCAACGGATTTTTTAGATTGGGGAGAATTAGGTTCGAATTCTTGGGTAAGCTTCGTGGAAACGTGTCTAAGGGGGACGGTGTCAAGCGGGAGTTTGGGAAGGATACCAGAGAATTTTAGGGACTTTTGGGATTGTAACTGATCGCGTTCGCTTCTCGCGGATTTTGTCCCGAACGATGGAGTAAGGGCAGAGCGACGCTTATTGGAAATGCGAGGAAGACTTTTAAAACAATATACACATTTTTGGACTGGATTTGAGTTTAGCTTCCCTTGTGTTGAGGTAAAACAATATTTATTTATCCTTCGTGGAAAACTCTACGTACTAAAGGCATTGGAAAATAATGAAATCCCTTTCACCGACTGCTTTATAATACGTCGTCTACTTAGGGTTTCAGAACGCGATTAATATTCCCAGGTATGAATGTTCGCACTGTCGTCACATTTGCAGTTTAGTCAATTTCTATATTTGCATCCGTCTTGTAGACATCACCAAGACTGTCATCTTTTACGAAATATATAATTAATTACACGAGTTCCTTTTCATTCCACATACCCCACAACCCCCTCCCTCAACATCTTGTAAAGAAATACATTGCCGGGTCGATTTCCGAGGTAAAGAAAAAACATTCAAGCAATTTCGGGTAATTTTCAAATTAGCAAAACAAGGATTTGAGTTTTTGCCTCTCGAAGCTTTCGCCGCTGCTGGTAGGATGATTAAGTGGAGCTTGGAAATTGCGAGCGAGATAACGGAGAAAGGATGCAGAGGTATGGTGGAAGCGTCAACAATACCGCAACAGAGAAGAATATTTTCAAGATAAGTTTCATTTCTCAGCGACCTCATTTCCGGTCCTTCTGCCGCGTCTCGAGCATGCTTCAGCGGAACCACCACCGCGCGCCGCCGACCGATGAAACCTCCAAGGAAATGAATATCATCATGCTCCGCCGATCGATCGTTGTTATCTCTGCTCAGCGATCCGGTCGAACGATAAAAATCGATGTTACACGCCCAGCCAACAAGCAAGTAAGCGCCCGGCAGTGTGTTGCTGCTTCGTTGGATCCACTACTCTTGCGAGCCTCTTGACCACCTGTTAACTGCTCAGCTGGCCGAGCATCGCGGTTATCGGTGGCTGATCAATATCAACATAATTGAAACGGAAATTTAATCGGCAATCGATACGCGAATCTGTTAAACAACCCTCCGAAACACTTTGCAACCTCTTCGAACGGTATCAGACGAATTCCTCTCTAGTTGGAAACCTGGACTTATCCAAATTTGCTACTTTTTTTTCGTAACTAATAACTGTACGGTATTCTACTACTATTTCTTCTATTCAATGGAAGAATATATGGTATTTGATATAAACTAATGTTTTCATTTTCATAATTATCGAAAACGTAGAAAACTATGTTGAACGTCACTTTAAGCAATACACTATTTCCTTTTCTATAATAAAATGTATTCATGCTTTGAGTATCCTTTCCCTCCCTTCTCCAACATCTCCACTTCTAAGCATTGTTTCCCTCTACTTTCCTAATCATGTTACTCCAGAATTGTTTGTACAGCAGCGGAAAAAGTTTAAGCCGACAGAACAATATAAAACATGGTTTTATGGTTTGTAAACGTTGTCTATATATTCATATCTATTGTTACTGTGGTAGAACACTATTTACTGATTAGCATAAGATTCCGTTTATCCTACTATTTCTTATTTACTAATTAATTTACTTTCGTTGACACATTGTTCTTAAACTTTCAAGTCCGCTACTGTATATTTATCCCCCTCGTTGAAACGATCTCATCTCTGTCACTACAAAATTTTCGAACGGTCCCTCGAAATTCAAACACCAAAATCGTCGAACGGTCCCTCGAAATTCAAACACCAAAATCGTCGAACGTAGCTTCTCCTTTACACCAACAAATAAACCAACTATCCTTCTTTTATCGGCACGATAACGTTACATTCTTCGATCAAAGGGTTAATCGTATCGTCGGGATCTCACATAGGCCAGCGAAAATTCGAAAGTAGTATCCGGCTAGGGGTTCACGCGGACACAAAGAGTTTCAGAGAGCGAGAATTTTCGATCAGCCCCCGGCGACCCGCTCGTCTGAGATAACCGGATCAAAGTGGTCGGGGATGTTCGAGGCCCATCGCGAGCGAACGGGAAACGTTTCCGTTCGCGTGGGTCCGCACGGAGAAAGTATCACGAATGCTTGAGACCGTTTCGGGGGTGGGTCAGGGTGGTGGAAGTTTGGTCGTGCGTTTGCCCTTTGCTCGATGGACCACGCGAATTACCAGGGAACACTCGAGATACACAGGTAATCGCGCAACGCTCGGGGACACGCTGCTGCGGACAATTATGGAATCAGTTTGGAAGCACTTTGTTATTCAGCCGAGCGCGAGGGTTGCTTGTGGGATGCTGCTGCTGATGTTTGTTTCGCTTTGGGCTCTTTCCCAGTTAAATTGCGTACAATTTGGTCGGCTTGCGAACGGCGCCCCGTTTTAAAAATGTAATCGCGAATAATAATAATGATAATAATAATAATAATAATAATAATAATAATAATAGTTATATATAAACAATAATAAACATAAATGAAATTAAATACAACATTAGAGCCTGATCCCTTGGTATAGCCCGGGATAGGTAATTTCCAATTTCATTGAAGTTGAAAAATATAGAAACTCTATAATAATAATAATTACAATAATATAGTTACAACCTAATTATATCTTAATAATAATTATACAATAATAATAATAATAATAATAATAATAATGTAATAATAATTATTATTATTTTGACAGACTATATTGGAGATTATGGGTGAAAAAGAAGAAGTAACGATAACGGTTAAATACCAAAAAGGTTAATAAGATGCATTTTTGGGTAATCGTGATAACGATAAACGACCGGTATCGAGGCGATCGCGATTATACGTTAATAAAAATATTAATAATCAGTTTGTTACGATTCGTATATTATTATACCGTGGTATTACGTGCTTTTCGATATAGTATATCTATTTCTAGTTTGTTTATCGCTAATATTTGCATTTTCAGTCCTCTGTGTACGAAATCCTTTATGCATTGAGATCGATAAATAAACGGAACGATTGTAGCAGCAGAATGCTTAACTAAACACGTATTCGTTTCAAAATGTACAAACATGGACCACGTATTAAATTATTGCAATATTGTATTTAAAATGGTGAGGGAATATTTGGTAGGATAACATTGGTGCTACACGTCCGTGGTTTCCTCACAAAACGAACATGAACAATATCTACACGTCGTCGCATGTACCTCAGCGATCGCATGTCGAAATTAGTTTGATACGTATATTAAATTTATTGTTTAACAGTCTGTCTATTGTACAGCAAAAACTTAACTTCCGTACTTTTCCACCGATTACGAGAACATTGTAAATGTACATTATTTGGAATGTTTTGCACATTTTCAAACATTGTTGTGCATTGTGTTTAAGGAACCGAGAAAATTCTTAATTTTTAATCAATTATCAATAATTATTACTTAAGTTTATAGATTTATGAATGGGTTGAGCAAATTTTGAATTGCACTTTGATTTCTAAGACGATAGAGATTAAACGATTCGAAATTGTAGTCGTTTGATGATTACTCCATTAACCTAATTAAAATAAACCCTCATCGCTGGTCGGTGAGATAGCCAAGGAATTAAGAATTGAGCGGTACACGAGGTCACATATTATGTCCAACTGGCTCAGTCCAGAACACGTGTGCCACGCTCATTACAGTTATAGTACCTGCAGGCGCAGTAATCCGATGCACAGGCGATAATCTTCAAATCATGCGCTGCGGTGCAATTTATGAAAATGAGGGACAACGATTTAAGGAGCAGTAACCGCGCCGGGCATAAAAATATGTAGCACAACTCCATCAAGTTAAAACTATGCTTGTTCTTCGCTTCTAGAAGCGACAGTTCACTACAGCATTTATGCTTTTTTCTTCTACGTACGAGAACTTATTGTATAAGAACTTTATTCTATTGTATAAAAAAAATTAAACTCAAAGTTTCAGGATTCTTTGTGCTCTACATAGGATAAAAATATATCTAAATATGTGGCAAATAATTCGAGTTAAAGTAAATTGCATTTCAATTTATAAAGGTCTCTGCATGGAAGGAAACAAAAATTTTCGTTCCATAAATGTTTGCAGATTAAAGAGATTCAATTGTTTGGAAATCAAATTCGGATAGTAATAATGAATATGAATAAAGAATAATTTATTGTATGTTAATTATTGTATACTACGAGTATTGCACGGTTTTTGTTGCCTTAAAATATAAACAGCAGTTTATACAAGAAACGAATAAGAAATCTATAAATCTTAAATTCTTCTTCAGCTTTTTTAATTACTATCTGCTAAGAATAAAGATATTTATCCGCACTGTGATTATTTTGAATCGATGATCATTGGTCAACATCATGTTTCATCATCGTGTATTTGTTTTTGTCTTAAAAAACAGCATCAAAAATACATTAATATAATTTTCTGTTGAAAACTAGTATTAATTGAGCGGAAATGTAACTTTAAATTGCAATAAAACTGTATAAACAATTATCTTCATTGTTGTAACAATTTGTTAAAATTATAAATTTACAATAAAAGTGTAGAAATTAACGAATAAAAGGCTTTTATAATAGAAAAATCGCTTTCTGTGATTCTGTTAACGTTCGAATATTATCCGGGGACCGATCGAAGGAGAGGGGGAACCGGGCTATATAAAGGGCGTCAGTGCGGACGACCGCTCATTTGCTTCTCGTTCTTCGAGCGAGACACATCGGTGTTTCGATTTTGTAAATTCTTGAAGGTGGTCAGTGTGGTCGTGGGGGATCACCCGTGACCTTCAACTATTCAAAAGTGAATTTTCTGAGAATTGTGGAGGGGCGGACGAGGGGCTTTAACTTGAACTCTTCCGATCGGTTGAGCCCCTCTTGTTTATTCGTCTTCGTTGGCTTTTGTGTCCTTCGACATAATACATCGTTGGTTTCTCTCTTCCTTTTCCTCTTCGTTGGGTTACAATTCCAATTCTTGTTTATTAATCTTCGTTGGCTTGTGTCTTTCGACATTCTATTTCGTTGGGATGTTTTTCTCTGACTCTTTCTCTCTCTCTTTATTGCTCTTCGTTAGGTTGCGATTCCAACCGTCTTCAATTGTCTTGTATTATTTTGAAATAACTAACTTGTATAAAATTACTTTTTCTTTTTATTTAGATTGAATTTTAGGTAAACCAAGGACAACGGAGTATAACTTTTATTGAAATGGATCAGCTACACATCCACAGAGTATAACGAAGAATACATAAGATTTAGTATTAAGTAGTTTTAACTAATTTTAAGTAACTTTAAGATAATTTAACTATGTAATATAGTTTAAGTGGCGTGCGATCTAGTTTTAAGTAATTTATGATGCGTGCGATCTAGTTTTAAGAAATTTAAGATGCGTGCGATCTAATTTTAAGAAATTTAAGATGCGTGCGATCTAATTTTAAGTAATTATCCCTTCTTCCCTTCTTCCTTATTTCCCGTTTATTATAATAAAGTATTAAATATTTTAGCGTTGTTTAGAGTAAGTTACAGATACGCACAGGACAACGAGGGATGCGTGCGATTCAATTTTAAGTAGTTTTAAATAATTTTAGGTAGCTTTAAGATAATTTAACTATGTAATATAGTTTAAGTGGCGTGCGATCTAGTTTTAAGTAATTTATGATGCGTGCGATCTAGTTTTAAGAAATTTAAGACGCGTGCGATCTAATTTTAAGTAACCATCCCTTCTTCCCTTCTTTCTTATTTCCCGTTTATTATAAAAAACAATTAAATATTTCAGCGTTGTTTAGAGTAAGTTACAGATACGTACAGGACAACGAGGGATGCGTGCGATTTAATTTTAAGTAGTTTTATCTAATTTTAAGTAGCTTTAAGATAATTTAACCATGTAATATAGTTTAAGTAGCGTGCGATCTAGTTTTAAGAAATTTAAGATCCGTGCGATCTAATTTTAAGTAATCATCCCTTCTTCCCTTCTTCCTTATTTCCCGTTTATAATAATAAAGTATTAATTATTTTAGCGTTGTTTAGAGTAAGTTACAGATATGCAGAGGACAACGAGGGATGCGTGCGATTCAATTTTAAGTAGTTTTAACTAATTTTAAGTAGCTTTAAGATAATTTAACCATGTAATATAGTTTAAGTGGCGTGCGATCTAGTTTTAAGAAATTTATGATGCGTGCGATTTAATTTTAAGTAGTTTTAACTAATTTTAAGTACTTTTAAGATAGTTTAATTTTCTTGTATACATTCTCTTTTGATTTGCAAACAATAGAGTTTAGCGTTGCGAAAGTAAAGTTTAGTTTTCCGAACCGAATTCCCCTTTGCGAGACACGAAATATTTATTAAAGTGTCTTTAACTTCGCTTCCTTGTTTGTGTTTTAAGTTAGTCGTAGGTATCTTTAAAACGAGAAAATCGCCAGTAGGATTAGGTATTGTTGTATAATATGTAAGGCCGAAATTCACTCTAAATTGTATTAGTTAAAATTTTGCTTCTTCGATTTTTGTTGATTTTAGAAAGCTTAGAGTGAGTTTCGGTCGGGTCTCTTGCGTAATCACCTCCTCGTGGTGAGACCTGGTAATTGGTATCGTTTTCGTAAAGATATAATTTTGAAAAAATACACTTCAGAAAGCGATACCAAGCTAAGAACTACGCATTAGTTTTATGACAATTTAAAATGATTTTAAGTTCACTGTTGTAAATATCATCAGAAAATAATGCTTCAAAAAATTCACATGTGCGAGGGTAAATGTTGAAAAAGACCTTTTCGAAAACTTTATTCTTCACCATTTTGGAAATATTCCAAAGAATATGAATAAAAATCATCCACGTTCGATATAAAAGATATTAGTCTAATAACAAAATACAGTTTCGATTAGTTTCTCGTTTAATTCCACTCGCACGCAAGAAACGCAGAAACGCTTGAACATTGCCCGTCGAGTTACCGTATCAGCCATTTATATACGCCTATACAGGGTTTAACCACACATACTCGAAAAACTTTGTATTTGTGTCAAGACTAACGTATGTACGTCGGCACGTTACAAACTGAATCCATAAGCTCGCCTAACGTATTCCCTTTTTGCATATCGGATCGGCCGACGGCCATAAATGACGGCCATCGCGACATTACAGAACTCTTCCCGAGTGTCGAATCGATCGTCGATTAATAATTTATCGTTGAGTGTAAACCAGGCTTCGCGAGCCTCGTCGTGAAAGTTAGGTATTCCAAGTAAATTGAATAACCTGTACAAACATCGGATGCGAAGATCGTTCGTAAATTTTACCTTCGTTTACGGCGATAAATCAATAAAGCAGTTTCCAAGCTATGAATTTTTAAGCTACGCATTGTTCCCTTAATCCTTTATCCCTTTGCGCTCGAGAGGTGACTGTTGTTTAATAATATTAACTTCGAAGATTTCCAAGCGCGAAATATTTACCAAGATTCGCTTACATGAAACTTCATTTAGTTTAGTTAAGTTATATAGATACTAGAATTTATGTATACGACTATTCAACCTCCGAGTCTGACTAATAAATAAACTAACTGAAGTCTGAAAATTTGCGAAACTATCATTTGGCAACTTAACAGTCACCTCTTGTGCCCAAAGAGTTAAGTCTTATATTATCACTCTTTGATAATAACGTGCAACTTGGAGATTCAAAACAACGTGATGATTTTTTCGTCAATTTAATCTAATTTTACTATTTGACACGTTATTCGTATTACACTAGTCGATTTTAAATCATTCATTTAAGACATCGATAGAGAATCTGCACATGTATGCAGTTCGTTGCACTCCTTTTGCATTTCAAAACATTTTACTGCAATAACGTTACAAAGTACTCTCATGGTGAATTGCAGTTCTTCAAAAAGACCGAGAAACCTCATAAATATAAGGTGGATACTGATGCGAATTTTTAAAAGGTTCACGTTCCCCGATTTCATTCTTCATCCATTCGAGGTACTTTCATTTAAGGATTACCGTATACCAAGGAAATGCACATCGCAATCTTAAGAAGATTCCCAGAAGAAACACTGCGATCCCTCTAACAAGATGAGCAAGAGGAACAGTCTAACCGCAGGGATCCGCGAATTTCTATGAAATTTTTAGCGAACCAGCCTCCGTGCACGTTTCTCAGACGGTAGTTTCACGACTCGCTATGGAGACGCACGGTGGGTAAGTTAAAACTTGCATTTGGGGCGAAAACTCGGAGAATTTTCTATGAAATTTTTACGACAGCGCATAATCTAGCGTTTTTCAACCAGCGGCGTGAAATTAAAATGTTACGAATTTCGTTTTAATTATCAACAAAGTCTACACTTCGTTCAAAAAGCATAACAGCATAATAAAGTAAAACTAATAATATTAAAGTGTACATTGCATAATGTTACAGTAGACGATAGGATAATGCATAACATAGTTTTATGATATGCAAATCTTGTTCATATACTTACTTTTATCGTCATTATGATAAAATTATTTATTGATTAGCATAGAATACGAATTTTATTCATCGTGCTATTTCTTATTAATTAATTAATTTGTTTTCGTTGACCCTTTAGTCTTAAACTTTTGTCCGCTACTGTATATAACGAATTACATGGATTTTTTTCGAGATAAACTGAAGTGACGTTGCGTCACCGACAACGATATTGTTATAAAAACATTACCAGAAAATTTCGCTAAAGAATTTTCCTAAATTTCGAAAATTTATCAAAATAAAATTGCGAAATTAAACCAGCCATCTTTATCGAGAGGCCCGCTCGAACGCCACCCCATTCCCGGCGATCGCGCTCGATTTTATTTGCATACCAGGATCCAGCAACGTTCGACGGAAAATGATATTTTTAAAGCGTGTCAGCCGCGAGGTTCGTTCAACTCCGGTCGCATACCACCGAGTTGATTTCATGGGCCACTTGCTCGATACGATCCGAGGCTTTCAAGTTTCAGTGGTTACCACACGCGCGTGTCTTTCCCATCGCTGTAAACGTTTATCTACGCAGCTATATCGTGGATCGAAAGCTTTGGATGCGTCTACAAAATTTTTATCTCCCATTCGAATGTGAATTATGAAGTTTAACAGCGAAATTGGGGTTTTTGAAGCTTGAACCTTGACCAGATTCGCGAAATATGGGAATTAACTCTTTGGGGCATAGTGGGATTAAAAATGTCCCATCTTTTTGATTCACGGTAATACATGATGGGACATTTTTAGACCCACCTTGAAATATTGCAATAACTGCATGCGCATAGGTTTATATAACGTAAAGCAGTTATTCAAATTCAGTTGAATTATTACTATTTTTGTATGTTTTTGTATCATGTGATTCCTTTGTTAATAAAAATATACCAATTTTGTTTAATTTAAAACGCAACAAAATTTCTGTGCAACACGGGTCTATTTATTCTCTGAAATCCTGTGCCTCAAAGAGTTAAATCGACAAAGTATATCGTATTATGAAGTTACGATAGAAATGTTATCATCGGATTATAAAGTTTTATGTGTGAACAGTGTTTAATTTTTATATTTTCAACTGTGACGTATGCACAACAGTTACATGTAGCTCTACGTAAAATCTATAATATTATTACAATAGAAATTCTCATTAACTTCTTCATAGCAATTCATATTTTATGAATAAATTACAATTACATTGCACAACTATACTTTAGTCTTCACACAGTTTCTCAATTATTATTTATTTATTTATTTGAATTTACTGGCAAATCCCTACTTTTTGTAAAAGTGATATACAGATATGCACACACAGAATTCGGTATAGCGAAGCAACATAAAAAAGAAGCAAAGAAAAAATAACGATAAAAATAAAACGAACATTACCTTATAATAAGTTACATTAGAATACATTAAGTTAAATTAAATTATATTGTCGTATTGCGTTAACATGATTTTAAGCGGCCTTTAAATGTTTGAAAAATTCAGTTTTAAACTAGAAAAAAATTTTACTTTCATGAACTGGCAGTAGCTAGGTTACCAACTCTGATTATAGGGTTGGGTAGTAAACGATAAGCAGAGGTCCTAAAAAGTATTATAACAAAAGCGTGAAACCAATCATGTTCCTTCACCTTCAATATTCTTTATATTCTCGAGCTATTCCATATACACGTACATGTACGTGTTCAAAGACGAATAGTGCGTCTACGACCTTCTCAATTTGCGGTATCTCGGGTTTACAATGGCCGAAGATCTGTCGCAGCGTCCAGTGCCACTATTCCGGCAGAATAACCATCAAAAGCTTCAGCAAGCTTCCCGGGAAGCTACCGGATCTGAAAACTGCGACTTCTAGCCCGACTATGGACCCGGGAAGTCGTCTCGACGGGTTTTATCGCTTTGGAAAATCGCAAACTTTACCGTAGGGTGTTGCAGCCGCGGTATAGGGTGTCTGCTGAATCCGTTTTAGCTCGAAGCGCACGTATCCCCCGTTCGCGAGTTTACTTTCGCCCGATAGAATTTAACGTGCCGAATTTTCACTCGAATTACACGTATCGTGTGCGTGTGTTCGCGTTCGATGGGAGGGATTGCACTTGTCAGCTGGAGATAATTGTAGGCGGCAGCAAGCCGGAACGTTAGGGTTAGAGAGAAGGAATCCGTTGATGGGTTAGATAAATCAATTGGTTGGAGTAGGTTAGCCGGTCGGTGGATTCGAAATGGCGGGCTGATCCACTAAATCAGTCGATTAATTAACTCCTCCTGCGGAGTAACCAATGATATCGAGCATAAACCAAGCATAATCCTTGGATGTAACGATGTTCTATCATCGTTGCCGTCAGTCTTTGACGAAGCATATACAATCACCACGCTTTCACAATATAAAAGAATAGATCGTGGTTAAAATTGATCAACGTCTCATAATCTTACTGTAAAATAAAGAACGTTTGTCATCATATTTTTTTTTTTTTTGGAATAGTCTTGTATGCAAGTATGTGCGCTTCTTTGTGTGGCGTTGCATCTCTAGCTTTTTCCATTTTGTGATGCTAAAGGGCCGTTTGCAACTGCGTGCGCTCTGACTTCTCTAGATTTTTACATTTTCTATTTACATATCTATTTTATATTTCGCATTTCAATAAACTTACGTTTTTCTATCCAATAACCTTGTTATTCTGCTGTTTCATATTATTAGAGCCTGGTAATTAACAATAATAACACTTACGTTACTAAAGCACACATAGTAGATACGACAATTCTACGAATCCAATTCTCTTTCACCGCGAACAAACAAGAAAGATCAGAAAGGGAAGAGTGATCGTGATTCGCACATCGACGCGATTTTTATCCTCCGCCACAATATTCCCCAATTAAAACGTTAACTGCAAAATCTCACGCCATCACTTTCCATTCTTCATTAAAAAATACACAGCAACGAGACTTCGCGATTTCTATCATCCACATTCCTCAGAATCACCACATACATAAAATTCAACGCTGATTTTTTTCCGCTTTGAAATTAATATTGTCAGCTTCCATTTCTTTCGATAAATTCTCCATCGAACGAGTTTTCAAGGCGAACCAATTTTTTCATAGAATACCAAGCATTCGACGCGTCCAACCGATAGCGTATCTTCCGAAAAATGAAAGAAGCCAGAGAAATCGACTCCCAATCAAATACACGATCACAGTGCACCGATCCCGCCCGGCGACTTCCTGTAACCTACCCCGCCTCTTCCGTTGCAGACGAAATAAATCGACCCAACCAATTTTATCCCGAAGTCCACGGAAATACTTTCCGCGGGACGATTACCAGCAGCAGGTGCGACGTGGTTTCGGCCGCGTTAAAAGGAAGATTAACGCCGGCCACGGCGCCGCGCAGTAAAGCTCGAGCTTTAGCGCACGAAGTGGCCTGGACGTGACTCGACCGACCGGCTGGCTGCACTTGCAGTGTACCAGCGCCGCAGGGATATTAAGATGCGATCAACCGGCGACACGAACACGCACACTGGACTGTATATTTTTCGTTGCTCGGTCGGTTGCTGCTCCGGGATTATTAACGAAAGAACGAGAAATTACGCGAGCATGACGGTGCAACGATTTCTGTCGTGCAGACTGTTTGGGCGAAAGGACGTAACAACACGGGTATACGAGTATAGGAATTTGTTTTATTTTTAGAGATATGACAGGACTCAGGTGTGGATGAAACAAAGTAAAGTTGTTGGATATGTATTTAACACTATTCCTACCACAACCGGTCAAATGACCGTTTTTAAAGTTTCGATTAGAATTTCATAGAAACAATGTAATTGAATCGCCTTTAAACTTTAAACTTTTCCTTAAATATACGTATAACACATTTTTCAATATTCTCTTCTTTTTTTATTGTTTATTTTCTGAGAAAAGTTTGTAGTCTGCCTTACTTGGGAATGTCGCGGAAGGAATAGGTATATATGAAGTGTCGGTAGGAATAGTGTTAATCCTTTCAGTGGTAAATACTGCCGGTCAAAGCGTAAGTGGATAGCGCTCTATTAGCAATTGTGTTGCTCTAAATGGGAGCGAGGAAAAATTGACAAACGCATATACGCGTCCATAATCCACGTAATTAACTTTTGCTAGAGAGGCATATGTGCGTTCATGGTTCACACGAGTAGCTTTCGTAAAACGCATATATGCACCAAAGGGTTGATATAGCAGTCAAAGGATTAACAAAATTATAAATAAGTGAGAGTTTCCCTGGTATTGGACAATGAATATTATATAAGTTTAAGTCCGGGTTGAAAGATATTCTTTAACCCTTTGACTGCTAAATACTTCCGGTCGAAGTGCCTCTTGTAGACGGCACTTTATTACCAATTGTGTTGCTCTAAATGGGAGCGAGGAAAAATTGACAAACGCATATACGCGTGTATAATCTACGCGAGTAACTTTTGCTAGAGAGGCATATGTGCGTTCATAGTTCACACGAGTAGCTTTCGTAAGACGCATATATGCACCAAAGGGTTGATATAGCAGTCAAAGGGTTAACAAAATTATAAATAAGTGAGAGTTTCCCTGGTATCGGACAGTGAATATTATATAAGTTTAAGTTCGGGTTGGAAGATATTCTTTAACCCTTTGACTGCTAAATACTTCCGGTCGAAGTGCTTCTCGTAGACGGCACTTTATTAGCAATTGTGTTGCCCTAAATGGGAGCGAGGAAAATTCGTTAATTATTTGATATTATCTCAAATTTTGTTCTTTCGACCTTTTAAACATTTTAAACTCTTCCCAACGTTTTGTCCGAATACAAATTTTGTTTTTGATACAGGGAACTTTTTGAAATTTTTGTTACACGTGCTTCGTGTTTCATTCGAGGCTCTCATTCCCTGTTCCATTTTCTGGATGGAGGAATTTAACGTAACGCAGAATGTACGTTGAAACGTGCATGTATAATGTTGTTACACGTTTTACACAGAGCCGGGAGATCGTGTGTAGAATTCGTAGGGAGCAGAAGGACGGAAGTTGCAAAGCACTTTTGCGAATGCAGCTTAAGAAGGGGTGACGCGATGCGCGAGCAAAGTTGCCGCTGAGTTAAGAAGTTAAGCCCAATATGCTGCTAATGAAACATCTGAAATGCTAATTTTCAATGCCACCGCGTTGCTGCTTGAATCTGCACAAGTGCATTACTTGCACTGCACGGCCCACTTAGCTACCTAATCTGAATAAACGTATTTAACATTTCCCACCTTCCCTACCTCGCTATTAAACTAATCAGAAACTGTCTTAAAAATCGTTTAAAAAATTGCACTTCACCTAATTTCACCTATAAATTTCACTTTCATTTGATTTAACAAATTTTTATTTTCCTGTTCCAGATGATATTTACCAGAATTTTTCAAATATTTTAATAAATTTTTTAACATCGAATTTCTGAATATCTAAAATATTTATATTTTCATACATTCTAATTTTTTAATCCAATATTCCACCTTTAACCCCTCGACATATCATGACATCTAGGAGACGACAAAATGTTTTGAAACGTTTCAAACTTTACAGAACTATTAATTTATTATTTTATAACGTTACTTAATATACATCAACCTGATTAAATGCTATTCAACAATGCAAATTTCGAAATAAAATTTTCTGCTTCTATGCTTGCACATAATCGTTCAGTTGAGCCAAATTAAATAGTATTTTTCAGACGCATCAAATCCCTTTTTATTCGTATGTCAAAGGGTTAAAAATTTCACCCTACTCCAAAATCCTCCGACGGTCCTTTCTATCATAAATTCCATTTCAACTCAAAGAAATCTGCTACTAAATTTTTACCTCCAACATTCTTTTCTAACGAATTCAAAGAAGAATCGAATACCAGCCTCGTCGAGCTATCCAACCCTTTCACCGCAATCGACACCGAGGGCTTAAAAAGCAAACATCGTTAACTCGAAGGCGGCAGGGTTTGATTAAACGTTCCACAGGACCAATGGAACCCTGGTTTCCACCCCTAATTTCCTCGCCTCACCCCGGGTATCGTTATTTACCCGTGCTAATTCCGCGTTTCGCGTAGGCAAACACGCGACACCCCTCCGTCGCTTCGTCTAGGCGTCCGCACAATGCAATCCGTTAAACAAGTTCCGGCGATAATTAAGTTCGTGCAGCCCGGACAGTTTTATTGGAGAACGCGGCCGGTAATTTGCGTACTGGTGGCATGTGGCCAGGGGGCTAAGGTCGTCGCTGAAAGCCGGCCTTAACGATCGCGGGACCGACCCATTCCTGCAACCTCTCTGTAATTTGTTCCTAGATCGCTCGCAACTTTTCATGAAACTTCGACGTTTATTTGGTACAATGAAGTTCCAGTAATACGATCGCTTGGAATGTTTAAGACTACTTTTAAACGAATAAACCTTCGACTTTAGTACGGCCAATTTTTCGTTTTCTACGCTAATTACCCGTATTCCGACCTACGTCTTTTTGTAATCGAAGAGATTATGAGAATATTCCTTATAATAGTTTAACGTATCTACTTAATTTCTATCTAAGTCCAATTCTCCCGCAATTTTTTACTGTTCATTTATTTATTCATTCATTTTAACCGGTCAAGCACTTTAAATACAATATTAACGAAAAAAGAAGAAAACAGTAATATCTATCTGATCTCTTAAAGCTAAGGTACAATTCTTCGAACAATTTAAAAATTCTACTCTTCGAATAGAATTCAAGTACGCTTCAAATTTTATCGAACTACCCTTAAAATGTTTTTACAAAAGAAGCTTTTTTGGTACATCGTAAACGTACGGGAAAATTTGTAAACACCAAGTTCAACGTTTTCCTGTAGCTTTCCAGATTCAGAGGAAACGTGAAAACCTGTTTCCAAACTGTTTAGCGGAAAGGTGCGTCGAGTGGCCGCCAAACGTGAATTTCTCGAGTCGGACGGTGGAAAATCAGGAACCAGGGAATCCAGGCCACGGGGAACGAATTTTTTTCTGTTTCCTTTCGGGTTTCTCCCGGGACCGGGAAGGCGGTTACAGAGATCGCGTGTACACTATGATGGAAAGGGGGGGACGAAGGGATTCTAGGAATGCGGGCGAACGTCCGCGTGACCGGGAGTGGCCCGTGAGAGAGAGAGAGCTTAAGGACGAACAATGTGTGGCGAGCGAGAGTTTTCGAGGGAACGACTACACAGAGGAAACACGGAAGTTCCCGGGACACGGGCAGGGAGAAAGTATTCGGAGAGTTTCCGGGCGGGGAACAAGTTTCGGTATTGCGGCGCGAAAGGAGGAATCTGTTGTGTTTGCACCTGGTACGTTCGAGCAGCTTCAACGGGCGGAGTGTGGCGGAGAAATTCGTCGGATCCTTCGAATCCGCCGTGATTTCAACAGGGCTCCGCTCACTTCATTCATTTCCCGCCACTTCGTCGGGTAAAATGGAACAGCAGAGATTAAATGAGGGTCTGCATCGATTGGACTACCTCTCGCGTCTTTTGCAACAGCAAATTTTTCAGTTGGATAAAAGCGTTGCTGCGCTTATTCAACTCGTGTTTGATCGTAGGTGTTGGTTGAGGATGTAAATTTAAAAATGAAAGGAGCACAATTTTCTGTGGGGATGTGATTGAATGGGTACGGGCTTTCGAAAAGTGTGAATAGTGCTTGAGTTAAATGATATTGGAGAACAGAATATTTTGACTGGAATGCTTTTGAGACGTGAAAGATGAGTGTCTGAGACAATGTCGCGACTGAGAACGAGAAATTTTGGGTGAACGTGACGGAATGCTTTGAGTGAGAAAGATTTACAATTGGAAAGAAAGGAAATGAGTGTATGGAAGAATATATGACGGGGAGAGTGCGAGCACGAGGCAGAAATAAACGTGAATGCAAGAAGAACAAGAATGTCAATGTTCTTAAGTTACGTGTAAATTTGGAAAAATTGTTAAACCGTCGTTATATCAAAATTATTTTTAAAACACTTAAAAATTGTATCACCTGAACCCTACCATTTCAAATTAATCCTACAATTCGTAATTTCAAGTTTGTAAAAATTTTCATTAAAAAAGCATCATTCTTGTCTCTGTTCTTTCGATCAATCTCATCCCCTCTGATTCCTCCTCGTCCATTCCATAAAATGTTCCACGGAGATGATACGTTCGACCAGGACACGTTTATCTCTAACTTTTCGAACCCTTAACACTCAGCCAACAGAATGGGGAGATCTCCCATTCTTTCCTCTACCATTGATTCTATTCACTTTTGTTATTAGCCTGTCTTGAACTAGAGTTATTTACAGTCCATAAAATGTATTTTCTGTTTTTCCAAAGTAAAATTTTTAATAAATTCAACACTGGTCCAAGACTAACTAATAAACAAAAGTGAATAGAATCGATGTCAGCGCTTTGTCGAGGAAAAAATAGCAAATCTCCCAATTAGGTTGACCAAGTGTTAAGAGACAGAACGAATAATTACAGGTCTCGCAAGGAGTTCCCCAGCGAGTAGGTCCTCGACGTCGGAATTCGCGTCCCGACGTCGTTTACATTGCACTTCTGTACCACTTAGCCGAACCGTTTACAGGTTAAAGGCGATGTCGTTATGCCGTTAAACGTCAACCAGCCAGCGTCGATCCCGCGGGGAAAGGGGGACTCTGCCCGCGAGAATTACGAGCCGGGGGTATATACCCTCCTGCATCCCTCCACGATCCCTATTCCGCCCTTCCTCCGTCATTCCTCTCGTTCCTGCTCCATGGTCGAAACGAAATACGACGCTGTAAATTCGAGCTTTACGGTCCTCGACGGCGGCGATTCGTGACCGTCGCGTGGAATATCGCTCCCGGTCTCGCGAAGGCGAGAGGAATCGGGTACGAGCCACCGGATAGATGGCTCGCAGCTTGATTATTTAACCCCTTGCACTATAATCGAAGTGGCGACAGTACGCGGTAACATTTGGTAGAAGAAGGACGTTTGTAAAAATTGAAACGTAAGTGAAACTCGTGCTACTTATAGTTCACCTATGAAATGTATCATGAGTCTCACCTATATGTTTTTTATGCTTGCGCTATAAAATGTATCACGAATCCATCTCGTGCTTCTTATAGCTGGCTCACAGAATGTATCACGAGTCTCACCTATGTTTTTTTTTTATGTTTGTGACACAAGATGTATCACGAATCCATCTCGTGCTTAATATAGATGACCCATAAAATGTATCACGAATCTATCTCGTGCTTTTTATAGTTGACCCATAGAATATATTACAAGTTTCACCTATGTTGTTTTTTATATTTGAGCCACAAAATGTATCACAAATCTGGCACATGTTTCTTACGTTAGAGAGTTCTTCGAAACGTCTTTCAATCAATTATCAATCAGTGGTTTCTAATCAATTTTCATCAGATTAGAATAAATATTTCGAAACTATACTTTTCCAATTGCAAAATCTGACCTGTCCCAGCGAAACACAAATATTGGTAGAGATACTTATGCTAACGCGTTAAAGAGATCCGCGATTCACCACGCGTTAACGACCACCACGACGACTAAGCTAAGAAAGGCACGCGAGCCGAGTCCTCGTCGAAGAAAGAAGCGGGAACGCTTGAGAACGGGAAACGATCGCGCGGCCTTTGAGTCAAAGCAGGCGAGCACGCGAGCTCTGCGGTGACTTTTGAACGGCCTCGTTCGCAGCCCTCGCTTTAACAGGTGGCGTCTTCGCAGCTACAACACGATACCACCCTTACATCATCCCCTTCGTATATCTTCTAGAGACACGCATATTCAGAGAGCCATTGTGTCGAGCCACGGATCGTCGCGTAAGCAACTTCGATTGCTAGCAAAAATTGATGAAACGACTGTTCAATAGAATGCAAACAAAAGCGTTACAAAAATTGAAAGCGACTTATAGGAAAATAAATTAAAATACTATGTTTATTTTTAAAGTAGAACGCTCAATTTCAACATTCTCCAAGGTTATTTTTCTTGCTTTTCTATTAACTAATTATTAATTAAGTAAGTACTCAGTGTTAGAATCGTAAAAAATCTGTCGGTGTCGAATGTGTTAATCAAATGATATAAAAATAACGTATTTGCAATATTTCTCCTAGATCCAAGTGTCAATAAATCGAGTGTAATCGTGATCCGATTACGATAATTATTATAGCATCGTTTGACCGTCACGATCGTGACATTGTCTGTTGAATAGAAAACCGTTGATGAGCAAACGAAAAAAAAAGATGGAAGCTAAAATTTGTAACGTTCTTTCGAACGTAGCTTTCTCGCGTGAGAAATCGTTAATTGTCTGCCTGTTACAACGCTGGAAACCAACAAGCGCGAGCGACGGTGCTTAATTCGCCGCCAGGTAACTCTCGCGGCGTTGTTGCGAGTGACGCAAATTAAGCGTATTGTCGACAAAAATGGCCAACTAATTCCGTCGTCGCACAATTCTCGCGCGCCAACACCCTCCGCCGCCCCGCTCCGTGTGTTTATCGTTAAATCAACGTACCGTTAACGAACCTTTCACGCCGAGTTTGCGTTTTTCTTTCAACCGTAACGAGCATCGCCGCAGAGTTGCCGATCTGAACGGGTTAAACGATCCCGTTCGCTGAGAATTTGCTCGCCTTGGCAACCGAGTCACGAAACGTTCGAAAATCCCTTAAAGATTCGGTAATCTCTTACCAAAATTTTATACTCCCTTTTCTGAACCCCTTATGTATAATGTTTCCCTGATCCATATTTTCCTCCAATCGCTTCAAATGGTAATCAAATGGTAATGGATCTTTGCTCTTGAAAGGCGACGGTTAGTGGTTAAACGAAATCGATTTTATAAATTTCATATTGCAAACAATTAAACAGTCATATTTATACTTTTGAGTCTTATTTATCCGAGTTAAGTGGATTTTGATATACATGAATTTTAGTATTGTTCAATTTCGATATTTTGCATTTAGAAGGTTTTGAAGATCCTTTCGCTTGACAACTGAGATTCGCCTTTCGTGTGAAAATGGTTAAAACATATAAATTTGCCTTTATGATAATAATAATTTCTATTTTACAAGCTGGTAGCCCTTTTACATCAGTTGAGAATTATACAGAAGGTTCGAGAGTTCTTATAATGATATAAATAAAAAGTTGGTGCAATCAAACATTACGTGATTTAAGAGCAGAAACGCAAGCAGCTCTGAAAGAATTCGGAGAACCACCAAAAAAATTTAAGCGTACGCTATGTATACTCATTGGCTGTTTATCTGGAGTTCCATTAACGGTTCTTTTCCGTTCCCATGCTTCTCTTCTACTTCGGTTTCTTTGCACGGCCACGCATTTAAAAATCGAAGTAAATCGCAGTATCCGAGACTGGTGAACAGTGAGAGATCGCATGAAAAAGTAAATGCAAGTGAACGTTCGAGAAAGGTTTCTAATCAAAGTTGTGCTCGCGATGTTCCGAACTCGTCAGACTTAACAATGTTTTATTAAGAATCTTCCTTACAGTTTAACGAGGTTCCAAGGAGATTAGGTCTGGTTACGGTAACAAGAAATTCCCAACTTCAGAGAAGTAGCGAGCCTCTTCGAAACGTCTTTTCCAACTGAAAACTGCCAAGGAACTCGTCCGAGCGTCACAAAGGCTTCAGCAACCTAAACGGCACCCTTAACCCGGACCTGTGCACCCATAAATAATTTCCGACTGAAACCGTGAAACCGGTTGCTCGATTAAAACGTTTTGCTTCGAAAGCGGAAGAACGGAGACGCTACTAATTAACGCATCGCCACCAGTCTGGTGTATTATTTAACGTTGCCCTTCGCGCGTACACATATTATTTGGCTTTTTAAGTAGAACGAAATTACATGACTGGTTTCGTTAAGATAGCACGATGAATACTGTCATGTATACAGAATACCTTGCTCTATTACAATTGCTATCGAAGTTGAGTTGAAACTTCGAAGAGACCATTAATTATAATAAAACAATGCTGAAGAATTCGACTTTTGAACGATGCGACAATTTCAGCATCGACTTCCCTTTGAATCATACTTTGAGACAATTTCAGTATCGACTTTTCTTGGAATTATTATGGTAGTGCGACGAATACTTTCGCATTTACAGCGACCCATCAAACTGATCGAATACATTCTGTTATCACAATTTTTTTAACGAAGTTCTACTGAAACTTCAAAGAGACCATTAATTATAATCAAACAATGCTGAAGAACTCGACTTTTGAACGATGCGACAATTTCAGCATCGACTTCCCTTTGAATCATACTTTGAGACAATTTCAGTATCGACTTTTCTTAGAATTGTTATGGTAGTGAGACGAATACTTTCGCATTTACAGCGACCCATCAAACTGATCGAGTACATTCTGTTATCATAATTTTTTAACGCAGTTCTACTGAAACTTCAAAGAGACCATTAATTATAATCAAACAATGCTGAAGAACTCGACTTTTGAACGATGCGACAATTTCAGCATCGACTTCCCTTTGAATCATACTTTGCGACAATTTCAGTATCGACTTTTCTTAGAATTGTTATGGTAGTGAGACGAATACTTTCGCATTTACAGCGACCCATCAAACTGATCGAATACATTCTGTTATCACAATTTTTTTAACGAAGTTCTACTGAAACTTCAAAGAGACCATTAATTACAATCAAACAATGCTGAAGAACTCGACTTTTGAACAATGTGACAATTTCAGCATCGACTTCCCTTTGAATCATACTGTGAGACAATTTCAGTATCGACTTTTCTTAGAATTGTTATGGTAGTGAGACGAATACTTTCGCATTTACAGCGACCCATCAAACTGATCGAATACATTCTGTTATCACAATTTTTAACGAAGTTCTACTGAAACTTCGAAGAGACCATTAATTATACTTTCATATATACAGCAGCCCACGAAATTGATCGAAATACCTTGTTATATTGTAGTTAATATTGAAGTTAGATCAAAGCTTCGAAGAGACCACTAATTGTAACCAAACAACGATGAAGAGTTTGACTTTTGAACGACACAACAATTTCCGTATCAATTTATCCCAAAGTTACCCTACGTTCATTTGATTGGTCACGTTACTATAAAATAGTGTGAACAATACTTTCACATATACAGCAACCCATTAAATTGATCAAAATACTTTGTTATACCACAGTTATCATTGAAGTTAGATTAAAGCTTCGAAGAGATCGTTAACACTAAGTTTACGGGAACCGTCAATTTGACGGGCTTCAGACTTCATGAGCAAAATTTGCGGAAACAATAACTATTATTCCTAGCAATTTTCGCAAACTTTTATCGATGGAACAATACAAATATCAGTTCTGTAATTTCAAATTCTGTTTCATATATACCTTATTCTATAGTATACGTACATTGGAAATATCTATACAAAAAATAGCCCTAAATCTACTGTTAATTGCACATCAAACAACATTGGAAAGTTCGATTTTTGAACGATACAACATCTTAACCTCCCTAAGTGAGGGTCAACGTACCCTGTGCGCTATACGTTGCAAAAAGCCACCTCGGAAGAAACGAAACGCTGCTGCGCCCGGAAATCACGTGACAGCTTTGCGATTCCCCGAATCCAGTTAGCGGAATTCATGGACCGGTCGGAACCGTCGTCTGTTCCGAACGGTCGACGGGGCTAATTCGGTTTCCATCGAAAATAGAGGGACGTGCACGGCGCTCGTTAGCTAAACGCGTCGAAACGACGTGGTCGTCGGTTGGTTACCTCTGCTAACTTCGACAACCGCCTGAGAATACTCGTGGCGCATTAACAGCGCCGAGAGAGGGCAGAGCGGATCCTCGGTGGCAAGAAAACAGTTGTCCTGTGTTTTCTAATTGCTCATCGCAAGGGGTCGACGTCCCTTCCCAACCCTTCCACCCCCCCCCATCGTCCACACTTCTCGCGTGTAAACAGCGAACCTAATTGTCCGAGTTGCGACGAGTGTTTTGTTTCGAGAACGAATGGCTAGAGTTAAGGGGGTGAGACGATTTGTATTGGTTCAAGGTTTAGAAATTAAGGAAACGTGTGAAGATTGCTTCGAATTAGATATATTGTAATTTGCAGAAGTGAAGTTTCGAAAGAAAGAGTTAAGTTAGTGCGAATTTGCGTAGGGTTGTAAGAAGAGAAGGTCGATTTTTGGTTTGTAATAATTTTTATAATACAGTAGCGGACAAAAGTTTAAGACGAAAGAATGAACGAAATTCAACTAACTGATTTCTAAGGAATCGCATGATAAATAAAATTTGCATTCTTTGCTAATCAATAAATAGTATTTTACCATAATAACAATAAAAGTAAATGTATAGATAACATTTATAAACTATAAAACTATATGTTACATTATCTTCTCGTCTTAAATTTTTGTCCGCTACTGTACCAATGAACTGAGGTGCAAACGGAGAAGGTTAAAAGGATAAAAGCTATTTTGAGAAATTCCAACAGAATAATAAATCCCGATGAATCTTCCTCAATATTAACGGAACACCTTATTTTACAAACTTCGAAGCTAGATCTTCATAACGTACTTTAACTTTGTAGTCGACTTAATAAAAGAGGAAGCTTAATATCGCAAAGAAATCAACAGTATATTTTCCAACACTTTTCTAAAGCAACTTTTCTAAAATTCATCAAACTCGAGGACATGATCGATACGCTCGCTCTCCGTTGAATTGACACCCTCAAGGAAGACACGATATACCGAACCGCTCTTTTTCAATCGTATATTTTTCCAAATCGAACGATGCCTCTCGATTTCCGGATTAAAGGCTGTTCCGTGCGAAAGGACGGAAAAGCGTTTCGATGGAAAAATAACTAAGTATATCTCGAATCGATTGCCGGATTTTTTTTCGCGTCAAAGGGATGTGCAGAGCGATATGCGAAATCGCCCTAGGGGTTGCGCTTATTTTTGCTGATAGCACGTCCATTTTTACGCTATCGGTATTCGCTCCACTATACACTTCTGCACTCTACCATTCACTCTAATACATATACTACTATACCGAACAGTTCTCTACAATATACAATACTATATTCAATTATTTGCTACATTATACAATACCATATTCAATTATTTGCTACATTATACAACACCATATTCAATTATTTGCTACATTATACAATACTATATTCAATTATTTGCTACATTATACAATACTATATTCAATTATTTGCTACATTATACAATACTATATTCAATTATTTGCTACATTATACAATACTATATTCAATTATTTGCTACATTATACAATACTATATTCAATTATTTGCTACATTATACAATACTATATTCAATTATTTGCTACATTATACACTGCTACACTTTGCTGTATCCTACTATTCTTTATATTAAACAATAGTGAATTTTATTACTCGCTATACCAAACTATTACTATGTATCCTACCATACAGTGTATTATACAACACTGCATTTCAATACTCGCTATATGCAACTACTACTACTTGTCCTTACCGTACAGTATATTATACAATACTACCTCTTATGACTCACTATAGCAAACCACTACTACTACGTGTTCTACCATACAGTATATTATACAACACTGTATCCCACTATTTTTTATACTAATACTATACTGCTTCCTACTATATTTAGTGTACTGTAAGTTACTACGTTCCATCATCAGTTATAATGTATGTTACCATTCGTTATATTGAATATTCTAACAATTAAAATTGAAAAGAACGAATATCATTTCGTGGTCAACTTTTTCGCGCAACAGCACTCGCGCGTGGAAAGAAATATGCTCGGCGTTTCTTATCCTTCGCGAGCATTGTCGCAACCGTTTGCGGGTCGTCGCCTTCTGATCGTAAAAACGGAGATAATGGGGGCAGAACTAGTCGTATCTTCGACGCTAATGCGCTTCCTGTTCTGAAGGCTCGAGGCAGGTACACAGAATTGATAACTCGACGTTGTTAAATTTCTCGTACGCGACAATTTCAGTCACGGTATTAAATATTTAAATGTTTCGGGAAAACCATCAAATTATTTGAATTTTATCGCCAACAGTAAAAATTATGATGTCGCTAGATAAGCTCGTAACTCCACAACTGCGTAGCAGCTCGAGACAAGGATAATCTGACTATACCTTAGCCTAAAGCTTCTCTTCCTCCAGTATTAGGACTTCAAAATAAAAACAATCCAATTATGTCCATACACCTAAAGCTTCTCTTCCTCCAGTATTAGGATTTTTAAATAAAAATAATCCAATTACGTCTATACACCTAAAGCTTCTCTTTCTCCAGTATTAGGATTTTTAAATAAAAATAATCCAATTAGGTCTATACACTTAAAGCTTCTCTTCCTTGAGTATTAAGACTTCAAAATAAAAATGACCCAATTACGTCTATACACCTAAAGCTTCTCTTCCTCCAGTATTAGGATTTTTAAATAAAAATAATCCAATTACGTCTATACACCTAAAGCTTCTCTTTCTCCAGTATTAGGATTTTTAAATAAAAATAATCCAATTAGGTCTATACACTTAAAGCTTCTCTTCCTTGAGTATTAAGACTTCAAAATAAAAATGACCCAATTACGTCTATACACCTAAAGCTTCTCTTCCTCCAGTATTAGGATTTTTAAATAAAAATAATCCAATTACGTCTATACACCTAAAGCTTCTCTTTCTCCAGTATCAGGAACTCAAAATAAAAATAATCCAATTATGTCTATACACCTAAAGCTTCTCCTTCTTGAGTATTAAGACTTCAAAATAAAAATAATCCAATCGCAGCTTCGCCTGAAGTTGAAATCCACCAATTTCACCCTCTTACACCTAAACCTTTTCTTACTCGAGTATCAATTCGATGTTGATCAGCAGATCGTTTTCAGTGCTTCGGTATCAGGACGACGAATACGAGACGATCCACGGACAGGCGAGACGCGACAGTACGGAAAGGGGACACCGGATTCCTGCTCGCTGTCTGAGGCATCTGGGGTAATTTACGCTCGTCTGAGGTAGCCGATGGCCGTCGAGGACACTCCAGGATAACGCGATGCTCGGCGTAACGCGATAGCCGCGGCGTCAGCCGACTAAGCACCTTTCGTGCACCCGTAACCAGAGTTCAAGAGCACTTGCCAGGATACTAAGACCGTCAAAATTAGCTACGACGTTTCCGGTTATCAGTTTCAGCGGGATTAAAGGCAAAATGTTCGACGAAATTTCATTTACAGCGAAGGATAACGAAAAACTTTGGGTGAACAATTGATCTGTCTCGAAACGGTTAAATATTTCGGTACGCGCTTAAGTATCGCACAATGAAATTAACATTGCAACAATTATCTGTAATTAATATTTTGAAAATCGTAAGATAATTGTCACGTAGAGTAGAGCAAGCAAATCGAGTGAAAAAATTTGGAAAAACTTAATTACTTCAACTACGTATCCTTTCATTCAGTTGGAAGTTACTTTGATGTAATCAGATAGATGTTACATTATTTGAAGGAGCAACCAATTTTTTCTCAACTACTTCACAAGCTATTAAACGAAACACTTCTTTATTTTATTTTCTACTGGAACAGATATTTCTGGAAATTATATTTCAATAATTTCCTCGCAATGACTTATCTACACAAGCTACTTTATTTAGAAGAACGAGCTCGAACAAACAATTATTCGAAAATGATTTCCCTCCGCTCGTCAGGCCAAAGGTAATGTATGCAGATTAAAGTTATTAGGTAGTTAGTGTTAATGGAGCGCCGCTACGTTCGAGACGCGCCGCGTCTGAATAATTTAAGTGACCGACGACCTTTCCGTCGTGGACCGAGGGATTCTAAGACGCCTCCTTGAATTAACCGGACGGTATCTTCCTGTTCGGATTTCCGTTTAATCACGGCCCCTACTTTCAAGCGTTCCTATTAAAATTCAATTAGACGACCATAGAAATTGAAAGGAGAAACTTGCTGGAACGGTTAATCACCAATTAGTCGATTCATAGTTAGGTTTGCTCGGGAATAAATAATATTGGCGATGCGTTTCAAGCTGTTCTGCAAAGGCTTTTCCTTTTCAGTTCACGAGAAACTGCGCGCCGTTGCGAATCAAGGGTTCCGGAAACTTCGGCCGATTTATGATAGCCACCGCTACTTACGAGTGCTCCTATACGGGTTTTCGCTACTGGCGCTACGCCACCAGTAGCGAAGAACCGCGCGAGTCAGCCGTCAGTGGTCGCGGATAACTTTAGTCAGACGTAGTAGTATGATCCACGTTTCACGAAGCTAAAACGGAGATTTTTTTTACCGATGAGCATTAGACGAAGAGAATAACGTCAGCATTGAACTTAACGATCTAAATGGCGATATAATATACAGGGTGTTTCATTTAATGGAAACAACTTTATTATTGAGTTAATACTGAAATTCAGTTTTTCTATTTTATTGTCGATACTATGAATCGAACTTTGCTTACAACTAATACATAATTTCTGTTTTATAAGTCAAGAATATTACTTTATATATACATTAAATATAATTTACTTTGATCTCGATGGACGAGTATTTTGTCAAACCCATCGTTGCTCTCAATAACGGGGAGCATAAAACTAACAGAAATTATTCGGGAGGCCTTCAAACCTTGGAAACCCGATTAAATCAATAACCCTGACCAGCTTTCCAATTTCACTGTGTCACGCGAACAAAATTTGACGTTCTATTCGACGGTTAGTCATGTCTCCGAAAACATCGTTCACCAAAATCGACTGGATGACAGGAAAGATCGGTATTCGCAGCAACACGATTACCACCCCGTATAGATTAACGCTGTAATCGAGGTATAGTTCGCTCTGGTCCCGTCATTAATCGAGAAGCTAAAGACCACTCGGATGAGCGGTTTCCCGGTAAGTGGAGAAGACGCGGAGAACCAATTGCCTGGTTTCCAGAGTGGACCAGAATCCACTCGATTATTACTTGTGGACACAGCTACCATCCATTGTTTACCGTGCGGCCTCTGGCAGAGGCCGGCCACTCCATCAACTCGCAAAAGTGTCGCGGATAATTCGAACGATGATGGAACTGTTACAAGACACCGTATTCCGGTATTGACAGGGAAATACACTGCTGGTACAGTACGCTTCCTAACGTCTGTATTTTCTAATTCTCGATCGGTAAATTTTGCTCGTTCGCTAAGACAAGTTAAGACTCGCGGTTATAAGCTCGAGTAGCTTATTTAATGAATAACCCTTTAACTGCCACGCCGAAATAACATGTTTTCGCGCAGGACACAACGGGAGTACACCGCTGGATGTAATATTTCATGGAAATTAATTTTTTATTTTCGACGTTCTAATAAAAATTTTTAATCGTTCAGTTGGGCACTTTTTACTTCAAAGTATCCTCTAATTATCGCTAACGTTGAAAATACACTAACTGTCAATTTTTATTCGACTCTTACAATTTACGTAAGTAGTTGAAGCGTTTCAGTCATTGATGACCACAGGAGATGGCGACAGGATAAAATCGTGGCCGGTCATATATGACTAACATGGGAATCGAAGTGATAACGAACAAATTAGAGTAGAATTAGAACGATTCGCTAATTACAGCGAAACAAATTCAAAGGTTTCCTTCATTCTCAATTTTTACGCAAACATGAAATATTTTTCCGCTCTTAAGTTTCTGCGTCCTGAAAGATCTATCGCCTCTGTGAGCTATTAAACATTCAGGCACAATTTCGAGATGAAGTTAATCAGAACGACGCGTATAAATTCTCCGACCCCCATCTTACGTTCCCCCGACAACAACGATCTCCATATTCCTAACAACGCGAAGGTGTCTCGGTTCCGGCAGCTGCATCGTGACCACCAACGATGGTGTATCGCCCGATGGTGTAACGCGTTAAACAATGTAATTTCAGGCATACATATGCATCGAGCGGGCTCTGCCATCGGCGTTCGGTTCGCGTTGAAGAGAACGCATACAACACCACACACACGTACACACATATATACACATATACAGAGACACGTGTGCATACGCACAGCACACGTTTATACACACAAACCCGCGTACATACACACAGATACGTGGGCATAGACGCAGCACGCGTATATACACTCAGGCACACGTATATATACACAGACACGCGTACATACGCAGAGTAAATGTATATACACACTGCCACGCGTACATACACACAGGCATGCGTGCATACACACAGATACGTGGGCATAGACGCAGCACGCGTATATACACTCAGGCACACGTATATATACACAGACACGCGTACATACGCAGAGTAAATGTATATACACACTGCCACGCGTACATACACACAGGCATGCGTGCATACACATAGCACACGTGGAAATACACACAGCACGCATGCACGCACACAACACACGTATATACACATAGTAAGCGTACATACACACAGACACGCGTATGCACAAAGACAGTAGTAAGCATCGTTGCGTTGGCGTGCATGTAGGTCGAGTAACTTCGAAGACCCGCTCGGAAGAATGGCTCTGCCGTCTCCGTAACGGCAAAACACAATACCCGATAGAGGGTTCCCCGAAGTACGACACCGTTGTCAACGGAAGGTGCATTAAACGGGAAGATCCTCGACGTAGGGGAGAGCGGGGCGTGGGAGGTGGACGTGTCGTCGAGCTCCACGATGATATAGGACGCCGTGTACACACGAGTTACGTGGCAAGTAAGTAGTCGTCCGGGTGGTAACTAGGGTGCGGGAATAATGGATAAGAAGGGAGAGGGAAATACGCGCGTCCTGGGGTGATACGTTGGACGGGAAACGCGAGACAGGAATTTTGTTGACGTTTCGCTGTGTTCGAGAATTTTTCGGTGTACCACTTACGATGTCCTGTTGCAATATATGCAAATTAACCGTGTCAGTGCTCTGAGATTCCGTTCTGTCGAAGGGATGGTACTAAAGCGAAGGTATTCGAGAATTTCTCGATAGAAGCTGAGGTATAACATTTTATGAAAAATTTCGAATTTTGTTTTGAGTGTTGATAGGAACGAAAGATTGAAAATCAAGTATTTTACCGAAATTAGGAAAAGTCGTTGCAAGTAATTATATTAATGAAATTCTCAGAATAATACAGTAGAGATTATATTCTTCTCTTTGACGACGAGAGGTTTGAATAACTGTAACAGATATATAATAAAAATTACGTAGCACTTGATTTTAGAAAATTAATAGTTCGCTTCAGCTGCTCGATAATATCGTTAAATAATTAAACGATAATATGTTGGACAATTTCCACAAGCACTACGTCCCATAAAAACTCTATCAGCCAATAAACGCAAGAAATTCTAAAGTAAGCTGAACTCGCTTGTCCGTCTATCAATTTATCGTTCAAGATCGCTGCAACCACCAAACCTCCCGTCAACGCCGGACACAGCCGACGAAGCAAAGAGACAGAATGAAATTCGCCAACAAAGAACTCGTCGCGAATTATTAATCGATTTACTAAGCGATTGTGGAGGGTACCCGACCCGGGGGCTAACTTCGTTCCTTCGTTCGAACGGCTTTTAAGCAACGTTAGAGGTCTAAGTAATGCCATTTTCTCGAGCCTCGCTTCGAATCTCCACGGGAACCGAGTTTACTTTTTTTCTTTCCGTTTCGCCGTCGAACAGCGAGCTTTAACCGAGCCAACTACCCTCCGTTCGCCCGCGAAATCGAAATTCGCACGAGCCAGCTACCACGGCAAACCTCCAACGGGGAAAAATAAGAAGCTTTGTCAACTCTGTTAAGAGATGACCATTGCGCGTTAAACTAGCGCGTTGTTTTCGTGTTTTTACTACAGCACGTATATTAAAAGTACGAAGTTTTAGAAATATTATAATATTATTGGAATATGTCGAATCGATTTCCGTTCTACCATCTTCTTCCGTTTCCCCGTGTACCTTATGATTGCATTTTTCCAAAACTGATTCAACTTACGAAACACTGATCAAGGCGGTTTTCAAACTTTTTTAAAAATTGTGCGATCAATTTTCAAATTTTCAAAACTTGCGTCACGATCGACGAACGTTTCTGTGCTGTTTTTTCCAAACATTTCCGAAACAAAAAGTATGTGCGTCCTGACGGATGTGATGGAACATTTTAGTTTAAAGTTGATCAGAACATGAACGAAACAATCTTCTTCGAAGAATGAATCGGCCAGGAAGGTCGAGGCAAGGATTTAACCCTTCGAGGAGGGGGAGGAACGCTAATTTCGCGAAGCCACGAAGCTGGAGCGAGGCCAGAGGCCGGCAGGCGGCGTTAAATTAAGAATGGCAATAATGTTGCCACGCTAATAAGTTAGGCCGGCCGCTTTTATATCCTACGGCTTTTAGCGACGGGGACCCTCCCACGCTCCTTAAGTACGCCTTTAGAGGTAAAAAAAACCAGGTTTTATGAAAATTGCAGGCCGACTCCGCTAGCCCTTAAATATTCAGCCCGCAGGAAACGGCATCGCGCGAGCAATATCCGCTTCCCGTAGCGATGCTCCAAAGCTTCTTTAGCAACGGCCTAAGGAGACATCGAATTAATCTGGAATCCCGTAAAATTTGTGTTCTTCATGAATGAATTAACAAGTGAAATGTTGTTGATAGATTAATTGCACACGACTTCAAGATGTCGTCCATTTGTCGTTCATCAATGCAGTCTTTGCTGCAACACCTCACTGGTTCAGAGTTCGGATCTATTTTTCGGTTTGGACTTGAATTGGACTTTAAAATTCGTACTTTAAACTTTAAGTCTGATGAAAGTTGTGTATTAAGCAGATTCTAAGAGGGTGTTTAATAAACATTTCCTTCAGGGGTAAAAGTTATTTTAAAAATGGGAAAGCAGAGAACGTGTTCCAAAGAATACTAATAAATAATAAATTCTCCTTTGCTGCAAACAATTTTCTTGTGTTTTGATATAGTTTTAAGTGAAACGCATTTTACTATTACCCAAATTATTATACTAATATCTACTTATTTATAGAACAAACAAGGTATTACCAACATGTATTTACTTATACCTCCAGCAAACATTTGGTTTCGCTCAGCACAAGAATTGGTAAGAAACACGAATTAACAGCCATGAAAACATTGTTGCAAATAAAAAGATTGAGACATCCGCAACGATGTCTATCTACAGGCTTCACACACCGGTAAATCGTGTTCCGTGTGTGTTCCTGCTGAAGTTTCACCGCACGGTGTCTCCAGGGTGTGAAAGCGCTCTTAACATTCACTTTGGCCTACTCCTCCTGGTAAATTTGCATGAAGTGCAGCCAGAAGTGGTGTAGTTGATTAGAGCTATGTATCCCGCGCCTTAATGCACTAAACCTTCATGCAGGCCTCGGATAACACGCATTCGTATACAACGCGCTGGGAAATCTGTAGCAGTGCTTACAGGAGCTTACATTTTTTCCCAATTTCGTTTCATGAATAGCTTCAACGATGAATACATGTTAATAAACTGTTAGAATACAAAGTAAATTCACATTATTATGCATGAATGAGCATGCATCGAGAAACGAAGGTTGTGTGAAAAAGCCCAAAAATATTAGACGATGTATGTTACTGCTGCGCGTGTTAGATAAGAAAAGTGCAATCTAACGCGAAAAGTAATAATTGTGAGGGGTACTTTATTTCTTTTACAAAATCGTCTTTCGTTCGTACAATACGGTTTCTATCTTACTAAAACTAGCTATGCCCTTTTCCTCATGTTTTTATGGGCGCATCCCCAATTTGCACTTTCCCGAAAAACAAACCCGCCGTTGGTGCGGGCCTGGAAAGTGTAAGCGGCCGTGACCGAGCCTCGCGCGTACTCGGTCCCAACCCTTATTGGGGACCTCTGGTTTATGGTGGCCCTAATGACCACTTTGGCCATCGTCACCCCTGATTATCTGGTTCCTCTTACATAATATAGAACTAAAGATTCTTTGGTATAATAAAAGGGTAGACATAATTCACTTTTCAATCACGAGGCAAAGGGCTAAAGTACGATCGACGCAGCCACGAACAGATTTCACGGTGATCGTCAAACATCGTACGCCGCTCGGTAATTGGACGACGAACGAACGGATTTTCGGAGGCGTTCGCGCGAAACGCGGTGGCATTTCCGCAAATCGCTCGCGTCTCCTTCGTCGACGACGATCCGCGACATTTGCATAATCCGGTCTCGCCCTTGCACAAAGGAAACAGAAGGAAACAGCGAAAGGTGGAAGGAGGAGCGGGGCTGGTCGATTTTATTTCGCGGGGAAACTTGACGAGATAAGCGCGGGTCGGACTTTATGAACGTCCGCGGTGCATTTTATATTTTCACACCCTATTACCGCCGCGCTGGAACGTCTCCGCGCGATTTTATAGCGAAGTAGGTAGCACTCGGCCGGGTCTCGCTTATTAAATTCCCGGCGGAATTGAGAAATACGCTCGGACATAAATATCAAACAACAGCGGCGCACGCGGCGGCCGGCCCCCGTTCGTTTCGATTAATATCCCGGCCGGATCAACGCGCCCCCGACCAACGTTCGAATATTTTTTCCCCGTTGGATATTTTCACGCGGTGATATTAACAACGGACGGAAAGGAACGAAGGGGGAATAGGGTGGTCGGTCGCCTATGCCGTGTGTAACGGTGGCGGGCGAACATTTTCGAAACGCGTCTGAGAGAGGGCCGGGGGTGGGGGTAATTCAGCGTGCTCCATTTGCAAAATCTTCCGCAATTAACGTCGCCAGGAGGATCGTGTAAACCTCCGCCGGCCGTAAAACTTACGAGGGGGAAGATTTTCCACAGCTGAGGGAGAAATTCACGAACACGAGGCCCCCTCGTCCACCCTCTTTTCTCTACTACGTCGCGTTACTCTTTGCGTTGCAGCTTAACCGGATTGTTATCGCGATTTAGTTACTATTAAGCCGCAGAATTTTTACGAGATCTCGTACTTTTTTAATTGCGACCCACAGGAAGGTGAAATCTAAACACAGGCCGCTTACACCGTTTAAACACAACAATGTGTATTCCGCTTCCAACATTTTAGAATACTGCGGCGGGTTTTAATTTCACTTGAACGTATAAGATTTCACAGAAGGTACAGTTATTATTTTCATTCGGTTGCTCGTATATTTAAGAATTGTTAGAATTGTAATTACAAAATAAATTATAATTACAATAATAACGCACAATAATAATATTAATAATAACAACAATTGACAATTCATAATAACAATTACAATGCTTAGATTAGATTAGATTTAGCTAACGCTCAATTACTATTATTATAACCACAATTTCGTTCTACTTCTACGTTTACAATTCTCTGAATATAATTTACATGCTGGACGGTAGTTAAGCGAGAGCGAGTTGATGCATAATATACGAAGGTAAATGCAGGAAACAAAAATGCACACGCGCTGTACCGTACACCGTTACAGAACTTCAGTTTACCCTCCCGTTTCCCCGTTATATATACGTGTAATAAAATTCTTTCGGTAACACGGATAATTACCATCTCATCTCCCTTAAAACCGTTCCTACGTGTCGCAATTAGAGCAGAAATAGCGGCAGTAATGGACCTAATTATTATCTCGATGTACGTTCCCCGAGATTACGGGTTTATCGGTGAAAGACACCGCGTTTTCGGTGCAATTATCCACGCCGTTCATCGTGGTCATCTTGAACTTTAACTTCGAGTTTGCCCGCGACCCGCGTTTAACAGCCTCGTAAATTTTCGCACCCTCTCCATCCCCCCGCGGCTTATCGAGAGCTCTACATTTTTCACGTCCATTCGCCCCGCGTCCCCGAACCCGCTGTTCCGATCCGACGTGTGTACATAACAAACGCCGTTGCAGGAGACCTATTACTTTTCATCAACGTCAGACCAGCATCCAGCTCGCGTATCGCGAGGCAATTCGGCCGACGCTTCTATCCAGAAACTGCGCGTTATTGTCGCCGGAGAGCATCGTAAAAGAGAACGTTCCGTATATCGAGCAGCGATCGTACTTCAGGACAACGACTTGCCGTTCCTCTTTTATTTCTTCACCGCTCTGTTTGCCTCTCCTCTTCGCTTCTTTCTTTACACCGCTTTTTCTGCCTCGCCAATTATTGCTTCCTCGTTTATGTATCTATTTCCCCCTACCTTCCTGCTTCCTCCTCGATTTATCTGTCGCGTATAGCCGCCTGCTTTGTTTTAATCCACTTTCCTTCATTCATTTTCCCTACACGACTTTCAATTCTCAATCCTCAATTCTGAATTCTCAACCCTTCAGTTTCAGTTTTTGATCTTCAATTCCCAATTCTCAGTTTGTCTTCTTTAATCTTTCAATTTTCAATTTTCAATTTTCAATTTTCAATTTTCAATTTTCAATTTTCAATTTTCAATCATCAAATTTCAACTTTCAATTTTCAATTTTCAATTAAAATTTTTAATTTTTAACTCTTAATTCTCAATTCTCAATTCTCAAATTTCAATTCCCAACTTTCAATCCCCAATTCTCAGTTTGTCTTCTTTAATCTTTCAATTTTCAATTTTCAATTTTTAATCATCAAATTTCAACTTTCAATTTTCAATTTTCAATTTTCAATCATCAAATTTCAACTTTCAATTTTCAATTTTCAATTTTTAATTTTCAATTCTCAAATCTCAATTCTTAATTTTTAACTCTTAATTCTCAATTCTCAAATTTCAATTCCCAACTTTCAATTTTCAATTCTTGAATTCTCTATTTCCAACTCAATTCTCAATTCTCAATCTTTAATCTTTAGTGAAACTTTCAATTTATAATTTTTTCACGTTTCATTTTCCTATCATAATATTCCTGCCACCTATTTTAATATTCTTCGTTTTCTGTCGTTCATTTTGCCGTTAGCCTCCGCTTCTCCACGTGCACGCGCACATTTAGCCCTGTCGAACTCGCCTAACATCAAATCAAGAGGAACCACGAGCCCATTGTCACAATAGCGATTAACGTTTCACCGAACGAAGGGACACGGTGGCAGCGTGATCGCAGCCGCGACAATCGCCAACGTGAACGCGTACAGGATTTTCCTTTGATCACAGCTTACGCGACACGACGCGTTGAATCGACGCGTATTACACGGGGTCACGCGAAACGACCGATCGGCGATCCACGAGACTAATGATCGACCACCGTTCGAATAAGCCAGAGCACTGCTTCCGGTAGCGTTAAAACCATCCAATAGAAATACACTTTCACGCAATTATTCGATTTAAAAGCTCATCTATCGTCGAGCAAAGATCATCGACGATTGAAGTATTCAGCACTAGCTTCGACTATCTCAAAAGATGATGAAACAGAAAATCTCCAAATTCTTTCTATTCATTTAAGTATATACCTCATGTTTTCTTCTTTTTTGTCTTGATTATCACTCAACGTTATATCTACTGCAGATTCACAAACCTCTTGCAAACTATAAGCTTTTGTTACTTGGAAGCTAATAGCAATTTCTTTCGTTTCGAAGTAAACAACAATAAATCATATTTTATTTCTCAAACCATCACGTTCCTCGAGATACAAAGGGTGACTTTAAACTTATCATCGATAATATCCCATCTTTAATCGTTCTCTCATTTGCATCCAACATTCAACCGCAATCGTTTCCCATTGCCATACTAAACTTCTAAAACTGAAGTAAAATATTTCATCCTAAACTATCGCCACAATCGCAGGAAACGTTGTGCGTGCACGGTTTACAGCACAATTAAGGTTACGTTTGCACGCATGCACGGTCCCGGGGAAACTCGATGGGAAAGGTCAGGATAACTCTTCGTTCCTGTGGGAATCGATAACAATGATGGCGGCCGGACAATTTGAATAATCACGCGATCTCTAGCGCGCTCGCAGACGACCGATTGAACGACTCCTTTCGGCGTAGGACTCAGAAAACCGATGTTTTCGTTTTACATATTTTTCATCGACCGTGAACGAGCCCAACGTCGATTAATTGGCCACCAAGTTTTACACACGTGACCTGTCACTCGACTTCGCACCACGAGCCGATCGAACTGCCAGCGCAAACAAGCTTTTCAAAGGGATAACCCTGGCGAAAAAGTGTAATCAGCTATTTTTCGAGAGGGTACACGACATCGAAAAGTTTTCTAGGAATCTGGCACAGAAATCGGTGGAGAAACTCAGGATGAATTATTTTCAGTGAAATAGTCTCCAAATAATAAAAAGGGTAATGAAAAGTTTCATATCTTTTTTTTTTGGATGAAACAAATATAGTTGAGGAAGGGTGGCTAAAATTTTGGAATGTGATTGAAAAATTGATGCACATCTATGATAAATCTTATGTTTGTTAACTATAGGATATATGCACGTGAGTAAAATAAGATAATAAATAAGAGTCGTACAGAGAGTGATGTGCCGCAACACGTCAGCATGAAGCTGTTCTCGTACATTGTAATAAATATTTTAAGATCATTGAAACAGGGAATTGATCTGCTATCTGAAAGAGAATCAAAGGTAAAATTTTCAAAATAACATATAGTTACTTCTAGTTCTCTCAGATAATAGTAAACAAACATTTGATCCTTAAGTCATACATAAACGCTGCTCCCGAAAGCAATCCAAATGATTAGCACAGCACCAAACGTATTAAACTGGAAGGACTATTTTTCACCATGGTTACAATTTCGATTAAACTTCTGAATTCCAAAAGCTCCACCTTCCCCGATAAAAAGTGGCCCGAACCAATGAAGCATCGAAACTTCTTCCGTTATATTTCTCCCGAACCGTTTCCGTCGAACGACTCCAACTTTAAACCTTCGCGTTCGTGTCCATGAACTCGTTGGAAAGAGCAAGTCTTTCCCCGAACTTCCGCTTACCCCCGTACACCTACCCCGTCCCGTCCCGCCAAAATTCCATCGTAAATCACGAACAACGATGTATTCGTGACTACGATTTCGCATGCAGCTGCAGAAACCAGTCCTCGTCGTTCCACGCGAAAATTGGCTTAATTACTCTCTCTCCCCCCTCGCCGGGGCACAGGCGAGGAACACTGAAGCGTGGAGGGGTTGGGAGAGGGGAAGGGAGATCCAGCACGGATCGCGAAAATCAATCGCTTTGCACGCGCGATATTACGTGAGATATTTGATAACGAGCCTGGAGAGATCTCTCGTACCGTTTGAACGACTCCCCCCAACCACCCTCCCCGCGTGTCTGTGCAGCCAGGTTCAGTGAACGCGTTCGTAATGCGGTTATCAGAAGGGCACGCGAAGGAATTTCCAAAACGATGAACGTCTATTACGCGCGTTATTGTATCGCATACGCGGATCGACCGAATAATCATCGGGTCGCGGGTAGAAGGGTAAACGCGCGAAGGTCGTGCCGGAGAATCTGTGTTGCTCTGATAACGGCAACGATAAGATTACCGAGGGACGTTTCTGTATGCCACGAACATCCCCGTTATGGGGACGAAACGAACGCGCCGCGGACATTGCGCAAGCTTCGCCCTGCTTGGACTGCGAAACGTGTGTGTCACGGACAAGTTCGCTGCTTTCGGTGACAGGAGACGTCGAGGCTTCGGGTCAGCTGCTGTTTCGTTCGTGTAAACGGTGTGTACGCGGCGACGGCGTAAATTCTGGACGTAGCGAAGGTAACGTGGTGTTCAGGGTAAACCGAAGCGGAGGAGAGATCCAAAAAATTATGGTTACTCGATTAGGTATGTGGCAACCTTCCTGTTCTAGCCACTGTGGGGAATCTCAATCAACTAACCTCTTTTCTTACAAGTACTTGAGTTCGACACAGGTTTTTAGATATATGAGTTTGAAACTGTCCCTTCCTATCTCTGTGTCTAACGCTAGGGTCTACTCTAGGTAGGATTTAGCGATGTCCTCCTAACACGTCCTGGATGAAACACCGCCTTCCCTTTGCTTTCCTTTACTCTTCAATTCACAACAGTTATTCACAGGTTTGTGGTGTTGGTGCGGTTAGAGTGCAGGCGAAAGGTAAGTTCTGAGTTTAGTTTGCGCTGAATCGAGTAATATTAGAGTTATTATGATTAGGAGAGACTGTGGTCACATCCTACTAGTTAAGTACTGATTTTTACTACATTTTGACATTTTGAAATGTATTTATTATTTGTTAGACTTCTTTTGTTCTATCCATTCTAATACGCGTTAATTTCGAATGAAATTTTGAAAGAAAAATGCAACGGACTTTGGTTCAATAAAATAGTTGCAACGATTCTACGCAGAAATGTTGTCGAAGTGCTGCATAAAGTAGCTTTCACATAGCGAATACGCTTTCTGACAGCCACGGCGAAACGCTTAAGCTATTCATCACCGAATTAGCCCGTAAAACCGTGCAATATGTCACTCCGTCAACTACGAATCAATTCCCCGAAGAACTAACACGTACCGTAACGCTCGATTCAACATGAAATCCGCTCCTTCGAACTTCGCGCGTTAACGCTCGGATATTCACGGGTCCCGGATTATTAGATCGACTTCCCGACCCTGGCCTGGTTCCACTCGGAACAGCTCCACGTCCATTGTGACTCCGTGTTTCGAGTGGCAACAATCCCAGGGCAAATAACGAATCGTCAGTGATCTACAGCGCGCTTACCGGAAGTGGCTTAAGACGCGCGATATTACGTGCTGCCCTAGAGAAGTCATTTCAATAATGCACGAATGTAACTGTTTCATCGGAACGTTAGTTTGTAAGAGGAACCAAATAATCAGGGGTGACGATGGCCAAAGTGGCCATTAGGGCCCCCATAAACCAGAGGTCCCCAATAAGGGTTGGGACCGAGTACGCGCGAGGCTCGGTCACGGCCGTTAACACTTTCCAGGCCTGCACCAACGGTGGGTTTGTTTTTCGGGAAAGTGCAAAGTGGGGATGCGCCCATAAAAGCATGAGGAAAAGGGCATAGTTAGTTTTTAGTAAGATAGCAAACGTATTGTACGAACGAAAGACGATTTTGTAAAAGAAATAAAGTAAACCCTCACAAGTTGAAGTTATAAATAAGCTATTATTAACCCTTTAACCGGGCAGCTGACTCAGGGAAGCGTTCATCGGTGACGAATTAACTCGTTGTACCCAGTTAAAGGGTTAGAAGGAAAATTAAGGGACCAGAAAAGGATCCGTTGAGCTGACCAAGCCTCGCTAGAACAGCGAGGTTCCAAAGTTCAGGTGATCAACCGACACCCTCCCCCATGTAGTTTAAATTGGGCTAGCTGAAAAAGCCTGTTTGTCGCTTTAGTTAAAAAAAAGAAATATTATAATACGTACCAAGAATACCGGACTGATTTCTCACTCTCCGAAATAGCTGTATGAACATACAGTAGTACAGCGTGTACGTATCGCAAACGTAAATAACGTGCTTGAGCGAATGCGAATTAAACACATTCTTTCCAGTGACTGATTACAACCTATGTAAGGTATTTTAAGTAATTATAAAGAGAGGGTAGAATTTCATTATTGATTGGAATGATAGCGTCAATGAGTAGAACCGTGTAATATTAGTCGAACAAAGTATCTTTTCAACTTATGTAGCGTCTCAAGTGATTTCCAGGAATGTATTACGCTTTCTGCTTAACGTCGATGCTATGTGAAACCGCAAAGACTAAGTGGTTGTAAAACAACTGACTCGGAAAATGTTACAGTCGAGCTTTCGATGGGCAAGCTTCAAAGTTAAATGGTAACCTTTCTCGAACCACGTTCTACAAATGTCGTCGCAATGGTCGGACTAAGTCGGTTCGGGATCTCTGAAGTTCAAAGGTACACTCGCATTCACTGCGGAACTGAACCTTCGGATCTGTTACGCTACAGAACGAGAAAATGGGTGAAAACTGGCAAGCTTGAGTACGCTTTCCATCAAATTCCCTAACTATAAACTTAATGTCTAATCACTCTTTTGATCAACATTTTTATTCATCTGCTAGATCACTGAGCTCATCTCGAACATTTCTGGATCGCTCAATTCTTTTTGTAAACTATTATCTAAATTTATCCAATTTACATTAATTTCATTATTGCACCACGCACTTTATTTTATCTTACATTTCATTCTATTTTATTTTGTGGTGTAAATACCGCCATTATTCATTTTTATTTTATATAACGTCCTCTGTTTTGAACCAGTACGCTCTACATATGTACACCAATGGGTCTTATCCGTGAATTATTTAAATAAATAAATAAATAAACATTTCTTTCGACGCATTCCAAACTCCCAAACGAATTAATGCAACCTACTTATTAGCGATTACGTTTCAATGAAATAAAAGCTGTAACGAAATGGAACGTGCGATCGCTTTCACCAATCTCTGCGTGTGGTAACAAACTTTCGAAATCCCGACCTGACCCGCGCACCACTGTCCGACCCAATTTCCGTCCAAAAAAAAAAAGTTGTCCAATCCAAACCCAACCCCTAATCTCGGGTACCCACACGCTTCCAGTCGGCGTGCAAAACTTTCGCGACGATTTCGCGTGTACTCGTGAGCGTTAACGTTCACCGCAGTGAAACGCGTTGAAACAGAACGGCGGACAGAATCGGGATCTGTTGTTTGTCGACGGGATGAACCGTCGGCTGAGTTACGTGTAACTGAACGCAAAGGGTTGTCGCGCGATCTGTCCGCGCGATGAGTTGCGAGCGGAGGGATGATGAACGCGTGAAGGGCGTCGAGCGCCGTCACAACTTTTTGACTTATGATACCAGCCGACAGAACCTGTCGCCGTCGATGAAAACGTGGCCCAACCCCCTGAGCAAACAGCCATTGTATCCGAGATATGTCTATCGCGTTAAAACGATCGAAACGAAGGGAAATTTCGGGGCTAAGAATTTGAGGAAGGTCGAACAACACAGGATCACGGAGCAGCGAGTCGTTTGTTCTCGGATTAACGAGCTGATAGGTGTCAAGCTGCTGGGTAATTAGTATTAGGGCGAGGAATTTATTAAGAGAGAGAGAATGTGTGTGTGAGAGAGAGAGAGTATAATATTTTGAGACGTGCAAAATCTTATTAAAATGTATGAGGGTTAATTAGAAACGGCTGAGAACGATAGATTACAAGCTGAAACTTTAGGACAATTTTCTGTACGGTTGAACAGTTTTTATAGAATAATGTAATGTATTGTATAATAACTTTACCAAAGAGTAACTGTAATTTAAACTTCATTGCCGGTAACAATTTAGGACAATTTTCTGTGGGGTTGAACAATTTTTATAGAATAATATAATGTATTGTATAATAGCTTTACCAAAGAGTAACTGTAATTTAAACTTCACTCCCCGTATCAATTGGTAAAGTTCTGTTAAAAACGATGGATATCTCAAGATTTTTGAACAAAGGGGTACAAGACCCACTTTGTTATCCATTTTTTTTTTATAAAAATCTGCGTGCTCGTAAAAACCAGTGATCTTGCAATTGAAATAGCCCTTCCAAGACCGTTTTACAATATTCTTCCGCGGTAGTTGGACGCTTACTAGACCGAAATATTTCATGGCGCGGATATAATGCGTTAGGGGATGATAGGATTCGCTAATGCACTACACCCGTGTTATTACGTTCTTCAGCGAGCTAAACGATCATCCGTGAGATATCGTCGCGGATATTGGCGATACACGCTAAATATAGCCATTACTTTCAACCAAGAATGTAGTAATACTTGGCACCGACTTAACCCCCGCTCTTTATGGCAGTGTCCCGTAAATGGCCGAATTCTTTACAGAACGTGTAATAAATAGCCGCGCATTCTGCAAATCCTAAGTAACAACACCGATTGGTGGGATATCATCAATTTTTTAATTAAAAAGCAGCAAAGGTTCGTTTATCGACACCGTGTATACGAATTGTACGATACTGAATTGATTTCAGAATTTATGTATTATTTAATAAGCTTTCCGTCATTCAGTGATTTAATTTACTTGAATGTATTTTCATCGACCATTGCGTGTCTTTGGGAATGTTCCTTTTTTCTTAAATTAATACATATTCTCGCGAACGCTTTTATTTCGACGAATGCATGCTTTTCTGACTATTTTTCATCGATCATCGCGTGCGTTCGCTAATGCGTACCGAACGATTCTTACATCCTTTAATATTATACCATTAATTTTAATTAAACGATAGAAAAGTGGGGAAAAAATTAGCGTTCGCAATCCTGACAGATGTTAAACGATCTTGGCGGATTTCGAATTCGTAAAACTGGCAAGAGGTCGGTAGTCTATTAGACGAATAGTTTAGTTATTTAGGGTTAACACGTTGCTCGTTCCATTGGTCGATTTCCGTTATCGGAACTCAGGGCGGCGAGACGAGACGAGTCGATGCAAGGGAACGAGAAAAAACGGGAACAAACTGGATCACATATTTCCAAGGCAAAGTCCGAGCCCGGGACCGAACAACAGGGCGGAAAAAAGTTCGTCAAGAAAGTTGGCCGCGCAACGCCGGCCATAACTTTATCGCGCGACAAGGGAAACGCAATTCGTAGGTGTACAACGTCGCGAAGTTTCGTGGCCTGGCAATTTCACGCGGTCCTATTTTTTGTCCCTGCCCCGGCACAGCATTAAATCTTCGCGGAAAACACGTCCCGTCGCCTCTCCGCGACTTCCGCCGCTCGCAAATCGTTCGTTCCTCGCTCGCGTCGACCCTTTGGTCCGGTTGACCCGGGCGAAACAGCTCGCGATCGGAACTACGTACAGTAGCGGACAAAAGTTTAACGCTAGATTTTGGTTCAGATTGGTAGTGAAAATTAAATAAATAAGGTACAATTTTCATGTGAAGCTGAAATTAGAGCGAGGTGAATAAAACACTGAGATCCAAAGCGTGAAGATTATAGCTAGAAACGATGCGGTTTACCATTTATTTATTTATTATTAACTATGTTAGAACTAATGACAATTAAGGTGTACTTATTTGCATGAAAGAGATCAAATTGAAAGTTACGTGGAAAGGTATTGAATACAGAGAAAACAAATCTTTATTTATACTTTCTACAGAAAATCATAGTCAATTTTGGAAGCTTTGCCACAGTGAATTTATAAGGCTGCTATGAATAATCTCCACTTGGCCATTTTGACTGCTCTGGTAGTTTTAACGTTAAGACCAAAGTGTGGTTGAATGATTATCATAGAACATGGGATATGAGAAAGAATATTTGATAGAGAGAGGGAGAGAGAAAGTGATAATGTGTTGCAGAACGATTTTCTCTTTGGGGCATGGTAGGATGCAAGGTAAGGCATGGCGAGTCAGATTTAGACCCACCTTGAAGTATTGCAATAGCTGCATGTGCATAGATTTACATCTAGTCTTATTTACGTAAAGCAGTTGGTGATACCATAAAAAAATCTTATAAATATGTTCCCTTGTGTTGGAAAGGTTCAACGTATCAGTACATTGTTAACAAAAATATACCAATTTTGTTTAATTTAAAAATTAGCAAAACTTCTGCACGACACATTTATTGGTCTATTTATTCTCTGAAATCCTGTGCCTTAAAGAGTTAAACAACTGTCATCATCGTCATCCCCTACCACCCCTTAACATCTATCGTTAAAACACGTTGGATGTGGTTCACATATCGGCGACGCCAAGAAACGAGCTGAATAGCAATCAAGCCGAAGTCAATCGTCCGGCGCCCGTCTTGTTTCCGGCTAAAAGCCATCCGGAACCGATGCACGGCTTAATACGACGCTGTGAACCGAGTCAAAGCGGAAAGTTGTCTTTGAGCGGATCCCCGCGTTCAAACTGCGTCCACCGCGCCGCGCCGCGATGAATATGTAACGCGCGGAAGAACTTCCGGCGGATCGTTCGTGTCGTTCCACGCCGATTAAAGCGTGGAGAACGCTGATCGATTCGCGGGATCTTAATTAACCCTGAACGATGGGAAGAAGGGTGGGATGGGTTCGGATCAAAGCCTAACCGAGGTTGCTTCTTTTGGAACGACGCGACCTTTCGGGTAGACTTGTTCAAGCTACACTGGATAGGTTACTGAACTTTCAATGAAATAATATAAAACTGACAACGTTGACCGCCATGGTACTTTTTTAGGATTTCTGGCTAAAATGATAATTTAATTTTGTTCGCATTATACTATTAAAAACCCTAATTACGGTCCATGGTAAACATCAAGAAGCATATGAATTGTGTTTCTTTAAAACGATTTTCCACTTTTGCTTGTTTACAAACATTGTATGATTATGTGTTCATTTATGAATGAATAAAGCAACAAATTACGGATGCTGACACAAATCTGGATCGAATTATGCAAATTAATTGAGAATCGAATAAGGTAATGCGTGTTTATCTGCTGGCGTACGAATATTTGAAAAAGTATAACAGAGTACAGTCTAAGCTGCTAAAATATTTTGATAAACACACGAAAATGTATAATTTAAGAATTTATTGCCCATTTCCATTTAGTTTCATACAAATATATTGTATCATGTTGTACTTATTTTACACGCTGTACTTGTATTTTTTTAATATACGTGTACAACTACGAATAAAAAGAAGATATCTGAAATTTTTGTGATACATATTAAGGAATTGGTAATATTCTCCGCTCACGACTCGAAAATCCCTGGCTAAATCCGGAAACGTCAAGAAATCGCCGCGATAAACCATGTTACGCTTTCCTAGCAGCTGTATCCCCAATGACCGTTCGAACCGTTCAATGAGGCTGCCGCTGAATTTTAACGAGCGTCTCGTTAATTGCACTGTCGTGCCTGTACAACGAAACGTTCACGAAACAGGACCAGCTATATCTTCCTGGATTATACAGCGAAAGCCGACCTGATACGTCTTGGTTGGAATTCAACCAATGATTGGTACAAACAAAGATAGTAAAGTGATAAGCAGCAAAATAGAATTTAAAACACATATTGTAAAAATATGGGTGTGGATTATTCAAATAGGCAAACAATTTTTCTTCGGTTATTTCCTTATTTAACCCTTTGCACTCGAGAGGTGACAGTTAGTCGTCTAATAATATTAACTTCACAGATGTTTAAGTGCAAAATATTTACTAAGATTCGCTTATATTAAACTTCATTTAGTTTAGTTAAGTCATATACTAAAATTTACATGTATAACAGTTTAACCTCCGGTCTGATTAATAAACAAACTAATTAAAATTTGAAAGTTTGCGAAACTATTGTTTGGCGACCGACAGTCGCAAAAGGGTTACCTGTCGAACTAGATAATTTTTCATTCTACACTTCTTGTTTCAACAAATACATTCTAAAGATACTTTTTTATAATAAAAATAATAAATTAATCCAAATGATTTATTATCTTAGATTCTTCCTTTAAAATTTGCCACGACAAACGTAGTACATATGTAACTCTCAAATCGCGTGTAGCAGGAAGTCGACGCGAGTTGAAAATTTACTCGCCAATTTTCTCGGTCGGTAAGAGAATAAGAGAGAGGACCGCAGGGTTCGTGTATCAAAGCTCGAGAAGTTTGTACGTACTGCGTTTCGAACGAGTGTCAAAGCGCGGAGAGTTACGTGTCCGGATTGTCGCGATCCCATTACCCAGAGACGACTCCCCCCTTCTATTGCAACGCAAAACCCGAGCTTCGAGGGAGGCTTTTTCTTTGAACGAGCAATTTCAGATAACGACGTCGCCTAGCACGCTCGCCTGGTCGGAGCAAATGAAGTCTTATGCGCGAAAGCAGCATGATTATTGGACGAAACCAACGGAATATAAAGTAAGAAGCAACAATCGAAATCGTTTTTTCGCAAACCTTTCGTGAAAACGCATCATCCTTCTATCGCATGCACATATGTATATAGAAGAGCTGCCATCGAAGCAGAAACTTCTTCGAGAAAGAAATGTTACTCTTCGCCGATTCGTCACAGCTAAATTATTACTTTACGGCGTGTATGGTTCGAGCAAGCCAAAGTCGAGTTATTGGCTTTCGACGGATTCTCGGTTTTTATCCTGCTCGTGTTTTAATAATCGTTAAACCCTATACGGTTCGCGTGAAATAAAGGAGCCGTAGAGTACGTAATACAGCGTGTGTATTAGGGAGTGTTTGTATCGAGAAGCTTAGTCGAGCGTACAAGCGAGATAAACTACACAGCGCCAAGGGCATAGGCCATTACGTTCGAGACAGAAGGTGGGTGAATTATCGGAGCAATGTTTTCATACGCGACTGTGACGTACGAGTTATGCGCTTGGAGCGAGCTTGCACGTCCTTCGCTGTCTCCTAAGAGTGTACGGAATTCCAAAACAATAAAGCACGACCAGCGTACTCTTAGCACGATAGTTTCGTAAACACGAGCTTACGCGACGAAAATTTCATAATAAACAGAAGGATAATCAGGGTGTACTACTCACTGTCTTTCACGCAGAAGGCGCCTATAATCCAGAGTGGGAAGAGCGGCACGATGAACACGTTCCAGTGTCTGGTATTCGCGTTGTACCGTAGACTCCTCCCGACGTGTAGCCTAAGGTAAATCATGATCGTTCCACGTGAACTCTCCGCGGCTCGATCATAGCAACCGATTGTCAAGCAGCATCATCCACCAATTCCACTGACACTGTGTTTCTCGGGAGCCTAACCTTGACTTGCCTCACGGGAACGGTCTTCCTGTATCCTGGTACTGCCTGTCTTCTGCACACTGCTCGCACATCTTTTTATTTACACGTCGGGTAAAGAAACGTGGACCAACCGACACCACCGACCGATAGATTTCAACGAACGCGACGTTTCGACAATGCGATATTTGAAAGAGCACACATTAAAATCACTCTCCCGTAACTCCGTCAGATGCACCGTTTCATTTAATAGCAAAAAGCCACGCAATCGAATAGGAACACGCGCGATCACTCTCGAGATAGAATTAACCTCACTCAACGACGCACGATTACACGCGACTATTCGACGCGTTTTTTATTTTTCTCGTACTACCGATCTCGCACTGCCTTGCTGTCTTTCTTACCTCCTTCGAACAATTTTTTAAACTTTTCTCCGCAACAAATCCCGCGGTATCACGATCGGCCCGTAACACGTATACACCCGACGAGCTCCCTGTTAAAATTCACGTCCGATCAAAACGATTCTGACAGTCGAATAACTGGAGCTACGTAATGCGCGCCACTCGTACTCGAGGAGATTTCGTTCTCCCACACTGTATCAGCAGCACCGGGCCGTGCGGTGCACACCGCTACGCTGAGCTACCGCGGTCGACGTTAGCGTCGCCACTGTCGCTCTCGCTGCCACCACTACTCGCGTTCACCCCACTCTTGCCGCGGACCTCCCACCATTGCGGCTTCCCCCACCACCGGACTGGTTAGCCCGCTGCGTGACACCACCGCTAGTACTACCACCACCGCAACGAAGCCAGATGCCGACGTCGACGTAGCGGGTCGTCGTCGGCGTCGTCGTCGTCCGTGGGTCGCCGTCGCCGTCCTCGACGTCGTTGCCAGAGTCATGGTGCTACGTCGATCGAAAAGAGGCTCTGTTGTACGCGCCCGCGCACATGCTTTACCTCGCATGCGTATTGAACACACAGGTTTTCCCTCTTTCTCGTTCCCACGACACCGTGGATCATTTTGTCCCGCTTGCACCCTTCGCTCGCTTTTCCGCGTTACGCTCGCCCTCTCGTCTAACGCTCTCGCTTCTCTCGCACAGTATCGTGCCCCGAGACTCCGGAGGAGGTCTGGTAAAAGAAGCGAGCCGCGTTGAATGGAGATGAACGAGGAGAGGAATTTATGTTAATTCAGAGTATTGCACCGCGGCGCGATTTGAATGTAAGTAGGCGCGACGCCGGCTGATTATAGAGGGAATTGAGCGGAACCGTTTCCCTTCCTGCCGCTCTACGTTCTCCAACCCTTTTTCATCTTCTTGTTTCGCGTTTCTCTCCGCGAATCGCATTCCTTTCTACGTCGTCGCTTTTGTTTCTTATTAGCGAGGTCTTTCAGCATTTAACAAGAGTAGCGAAACACGCGAGAACAGTTAAAACTGACAATGAGTGAATTGTTCTTTGAAGCGTGCACCTCGCCAGGAAACAATAATATTCCCGCGAAAGGAAGACGAATTATAACGATAAAAAGCAGTAAGCTTTTTCAAAGAAATTCTTTGTTATTGATATGGTTAAGGGATGGTTAAATGGGATCGTTTCTCTCAATCGTTCCGCCGTCGAACGAACGTAAAAAATGGAATGACCAGTTACATGAGAGAATCACTATTGATTTCCTCAATTTAGGTCATAGTTCCATAACGTGTATATAGATACTATCAATTACAATAATACGCGTACTAGTGGTCCGACTAGCAGCCGCGCAACGGGACTTGATAATGGAGAGGTAATCGGATGAATTGCTGCTTGCGTTTCTGTTTGCCATGTTTCATCGATCAATATTCCTCATCCCTTGCCTCGTTTTCCCATTACTCTTCTTTGTCCCGTCTCTTTTTGTCATCCACCCCATGGCAATCGTCACGCTTTCCACCCGTCTTCTTTCCTGCCTCCCCATCCCCACGGTTAAATTCATTCGAAGTCGCGTCCAACGGAGAACGTTTCGCCAACAACGTCGCTGCGAGCGCACTTGTAAGAATGCGAATGGAAAACGTGAGCGGGAGAGGGTTGGAGCGGAGCGCGGAAGGAAAGGCTGGGGGGGGGGTGGGATGGTTCCGAAGGAAGACGGAATTCCTATTAATTCCAAATAAAGCGACATTTTCCCTCGTGACGTTTGAATAAAGGTGCGAATCGAACTGGTCAATTATCCCGGGAATTGAATGCAAATTCCTTCATGTTTCTCCACCGCTTCGCTTCAACCCCCTTTCCCCCTTTCTCTCGCCGCCCTTCCTTCTCTTCGTCTGCCTCTTCTATTTTTCTTAACGACTACGAACGTTCTCGTTCCATCGTCTTCCGAGCGTACTTGTTTCCATTTCCCTGTACATACTGCCTTCTCTTTCTCCTTCCTTATCCCTGCCCTCGGCCGATCTTGCTTTTTCTTTATCGCAGCACAGAGGCTGGCGTTCTTTGTGTCGGTGCTCGCGCTCGAATGCAAAAATTTCCAGAGAGACGAAATGATATTGAAGAATCATGAAAGGAGACGACAAAGGTTCCCGTTTATATTAATGCCAGATATAACGGCTACGTTCAACCTCCTGATTTCCTGCCCAGCGACCCTCTTCCGGCGCCCCGTTGGACACATTTCGGGGGTGTTTAATTACAGAGACAGAAACAAATTCACCTGTGTGTTTCCGTGTGATCTTTGTAATCAACCTGCGGTGCCCGTTTTGTCATACGTTGAGCGTGGCTACGTTTGCCTGGTACTTTCTTCTCTCTCGCTCTCTTGTTCTCTCTTTTTGCTGTCTCTGTTCCTTCAATAAATTAGTTTACTTAATCCATTCGCTTTGCTTCGCCTGTAAATTCCCTCCGGCGGAAGCTTCTATTTTCTCTGTTTTTTCATTTCGCTTTTTTCCTCTCATTATTGCGGAGCTTATCAGCGGGGAAAATAGAGAAATCGAGGTAGGAAGAATGAACGAGCGTGTATCGGTGGAAAAAGGAGGTGCAGGGACAAGAGAGAAAGAGAGAGAGAGAGAGGAGAAGAAAAATTGCCGATACAGGGGGAATAGGATTTGACAGAGCACGGAGGCGGCTTGAATGCTGTCGTGGTTAAAAAACCTTAAACAAACGCGTTTAATTATAAAAGAACCTCGTTTCGGTTTATAACTCAGCTCCCCCTCTCGCCACCCTTCGCCCCGGTAGCCATGCCTGTTTCAAACCCCTGTTTATGCTTTTGTTCGGATTTCGTGATCACCTAGTGCTCTCTTACCTCTTTTTCTCTTCATCGCTTTTCATCGTTATTTCTCCTTTTTCTTTCTTCTTTCCACCACCACCATTTATTCTCTTAAACGCCAGCATCGATAAATTATTCCCAAGAACGACAAAAAGAATGTGCGTGTATATTTACAGTTAGTAAAGAAGCACGTATCGAAAATGCAATAACGAAGAATAAGTACGGTCGGAACGTTCCTCTAACGTCATTACATACGCTCGTACCATTCCACCCTCGTTACTCCCGGACAGTCCCTCGACTTCCTGGTCACGTTTCAGGGTATTTAACGCCGTCGCTGATTTTCGCCACCCTCTCTCTACCCGTCATTGTTAGCATTTTCACCATTTTCACCTCGTTCTTTTCTGACCATTTTAAGACGATACAACTTTCTTCGTATGCAGCCACATAAAATCGCTTTTGCATACCACTCAGGTATCGATAGAATGATCATTAATGTTAATAACACCTGTCCTACCCTAGATCTATTCAGCCAAACTCTTCATTCTATAAAACAGTTACTACACCGTTCTCTTCGGTAAAATTTTCTTATCTTTATATACTTCTCTTCCGTTTGCATATTTTTACTTTTCTCTGTAACCATTATTATATTTTATACCTCACTGTAATAATTTCATTGTAATTCTCTAATAGATTAATACCGCATAAATATATTAATAAATAAATAATTAATTAAATCACGAGCTCGATCCTCTCGTTTCCGTATTTTCACATTGCACGTCTTCCCGCTCGTGTTTTCGCGCGTTTCTTAATTTCAGCCTCGCGAATAGACGAGGCAGGGCGAGGCGGGGCCGGTGAAACATGCATTCAAAGAGAGAACACGAGGAGTGTATCAGAAAATCATCGATGGTAACGGGGCTCGTTGCGCGGCGTTATCATAATTCCGATGACGATGCGGATTCAGACGCATGGCCAGGTGAATGAGTTAATGAGGACGTTGCGTTGAAAGGTGAATGCATCGCCCCCGATCAATCTTTTTCACCCCGCCTGTTTTTCGCCTCTTGTGTCTAAAGCAAGGCTTCAGGGAGATTTGCCTGATCAGATACCACTGCAGACTGTTTACGGCGATGCCTGTGGGTAAATGTCTGCCGTGCACTTTGCGCTCGCGGCTTTGAACGTCGATTTAAATTTTATTTACAGCAACACTCCGTGGCAACAAAATGCGAACTATAATAAGGGTGAGTCGAGTGCAAGAGAAGAAAATACCTACCATCGGAGAGCTTGACGCCATTCCTGTTAAATTATCCAACATATTCTTTTACTGGTTTACTTTTCCTGCTAATTTACCTGCTTACCTTTTCACTACCTTTTACGGGAGGAAAGCGTAAAAAACTAGCATAATGGAACGGTAAAAGGATAGTTTCGTTATTTTTATGATAAAGAGGTGCCTGGTAAATTTTTACAAATACCAAATTATACGTGAAAGTTTAATATCTGGAAAAATGTTACGGTCGCGATGTGTAAGTTCTGTCTATTGAAAACTTGGTTACGCTTCCTCCTCCCGTTAACTTTGTTGCACTGAAACGCGCATAAGGGTGATGTTAAAAGCAGAAAGGAGGTACGTATAATTTTTAATAGATCGACGGTATATATTGTAAGTAAGAAATGAAAGAGGGTTGGCGAGGTAATGGCTGTTACTACGGCAAATTTTCCACGGAACTTTTTAAGCCCTCGGCGGCGGGTAGAACGTTTAAAAAGGAATCGTGTTATGTTAAACTCCGGAAGACCCAATGAATGTTTATTTCCTACGAAACTTGGAGAATTCGCTCGATTGCCCGTTCGCTCGCTTCCGAATGCCGGCTCACGCGGCCAGAAAAAGGAATTTCCTTTAATTTTGACTACGGCCGCCGCATTTACATCGCGACTGCCGCCGGAGCTACAAGCTACGCTGTCCAATTACCGAGAGTGAAGCACGCCAATTTTTCTCTATCCCTCCGTAGGCATTCCCTTCTCCCCCTTCCTTTTCATTCTCGCTCCTCCGCGGACTTTGTAATACAGTTCTCCATAAGTCTCCGTTTATTCAAATTCCTTCCTTTCGCTTTAACTCTCGCAATACCGAGCGGTAGGCGGGGGTTGGGGGTACTTTGTGCCCACTATATTAATGTTTTGAGAATTTTTCATGAAATATCCGGCTCCAAAGGATTAATTACGATAATTCTGTTTAATTTCGTGGAATTTAGTTTGTCGTAAATTTACCTAAATGCTATACGGGAAAAGAATTTTATTATTGGGTTGGAGGGAATGTTCTGTCGTATTTTCCGTTTCCGTTAATTCCTGTGGAACCCAAACACTTTGCTTGAACACAAACCCAAGAGATTTAATGTGATCTCCAACAGTTGTATGATGAATGCAAAACTCTTCTGCAATTTCTCGACTTGTTAAATGTGGATTATTTTCCAACATGGATCGCAAAACATCATTATCGATCTTGGATGGTCGTCCAGATCGATCACTTTCTTGGAGGCTCAGATCCCCGGAACGAAATTTGCTAAACCATCTTTGACGAGTACGAACATTTACAATATCTTTTCCAAATACCGCACGTAAATTTTTACATGCAACCGATGCGTTGCTTCCTTTTTGGAATTCATACAAAATGCAGTGTCGTAAATGCACTTTATCTACTGACACGTTTTTCACTTTAAATATCACAAGTAAATGATGAACGGTAATAAAGGACTCCTTTTATATTATACAGCAGGTAAAAAAACAAAAAAGATTTCTAATGACTCACTAGCCAGATGTTTTTTTTATTTATAAGAAAAATTACCTGCCTATTTAAAATACGACAAAACTTTCCCTCCAACCTAATATTATTATATACGGGTCAAAATAAACCCTTTGGTATATACATACAAGTAATACAATGATTAATCGTAGGAAGCTGTCAGTTCATGAACGTTTCGTTTAAAAGTAGAAAAAGAATTAAAGAAATCTAGTTTGGTACAATGGTGGTTGGCATTAGTAATCACTCTATTTATACAATTATGCTGACCGTATCGAGTGATATGTTGTTCTTTACGTAGAAATTGTTTATGTTTTAATGATGGATAGGATGCATTAAGGTAAAATTTAAGAAGAATTTCAGAATAATTCCGTTTAAAGCTTTGTACGCAAACAATAGGACGAAAATAAGCCTGGATAGTAAAATATTGTTGTATTCATGCCGAGGGAATTAATTTAGTAGATAATAATTTCTGTTTAGTCATGCGAAATTGTTCAAAGGGTGGGGCAAAATTTAAAAGTAGAACGAACCACGTCACCGCGCACAGAACCACTCTTTTTTACTTATCAGTTTCTCCCTTTTTGCGGTTCTTCCGACGATCTTGACGTGTTTATACCGTTGTTCCTGGTTCGCCATAAATTTTTCATACGTGGAAACACGACCGGTCGTTCGAGCAGCAAAAAACAAGGATCATCCGGAAAAGCGTAACATATCCGGGCACGTTCGAGCATCCGTGGAAAAAAGGAAGAGGGTGAACGCGGCTGAATTTTGAATTTACACGTGTTTGCGCTGAGAGATGAGCACGGACACAAATTGAAGCAACTCTGGAAAAAGCAGAAGAGAGAGAGAGAGAAACGGACAGACAGACAGACGGACGGACGGACAAGAGAGCTGAGAGAAAAGGGGAGGAGTTAAACACGACACGTGTTTTTATTCGATCACCTTTGCAGGGGATCCCTCTTCAATTTTTATACGATCACTCGTCCGTGACCCTTTCCGCGTTCGACCCTCTTTTTGCAGCCCTTTTATCTCGAGTTCCCCCGTAGCCAGAAATTTTATCGGTAAAGTCAGACGAAGAATACCGAAGGGAGAATAAAGACACGTAACTGAACGGAACAGTTGGATACTGTGAACTTGTGTAAAAATTAAAAATCGTACGAAACGATCGGTTCGATGTATAACAAAGACGAATATTGTCTATTAATTATTGATTCTTTAGTATTAACGCTAGGTTTAAGGACATTTCTGGTATATCTATTTTTAATATTCATACATTAAGGAATAGGTATACGTGAAAAAGAATGTTAAATTGCAGAACTGAGAGGGAAATAAATTTGGATATATTTGTATCGCTCGATCGATAAAAGTTAGCAAAAATTGCCAGGAATGATAGTGACTGTTTATGCAAATTTTGCTCATGAGATTCTAAACCCGTCAAATTGACGGATCCCATAAACCTAGCGTTAAGCAATGAAGTATGCATAATGAAGAGGAACTGCAGTTCGTATAGCTTTGAGAAAACGTTCATTGCTTCTTTATTGCTTTAGAATATTACACCTTATTTTGTATGTAACAGTGAAATTATTGTGAAGCGATTAAAATATTGCAAGACAAAATTTTTTCTCATACTATGAAATAAATTTATGGATTTAGGAGGGGACAATTGTTATATCATTCATTGTTGTTCACCTTTGGTTTCATTTCACTAACATAATCATCCCCGACGAAACTCGAACCATAACTCATACCCGCAAAATGTAGCTCCCGGGGCATAAAACAAAAGCAAGTAGGCGCGAAAAGGGTTGGCTTCGTTTCCCGTACCCTTCCATTATTTCAACGTCAACAGGATTAACGACGGCTCTATTAAAAGGGCCGTGTAAATAAAACTAATTCCTCTAGATGCAGTAACTTTTAACAAACTGGAACACCAACCGCGAGGAACTGCGTGGGTATAATTTCGAGCTAAAAACAAGCGCATCCCCTATCTTCACCTTTCGCATTAAATCTATTGTTACGAAGTTTTGTATACATACAGAATGTTTCGCCTGCGAAATAAAATAATTGCAACGAACCTAATAAACTGATAACGAAGTTCGAATATGTTTCTGTTTTAAACAAAAAGATCTCCATTTTAAATTCAGCATAATTTCCACGGTGTAATTGAAAGATATTGTGTTTTGCAAAAGGAAATAATACAATTTTAATTTAACTCTTACTCTGAATCACGTACATTTTCACTTTACGTGTATTTTAGTAATATAATTCCTTAAATACATTCTAACATTGCAATTTATTACCTGCACTTGGTATCCCTAAATTTTACTTCGAGTACAACAAAAAAGATCATCAAAAATTAACTTTTAACGAACGAGCGTATTTTTCTAAATCAACGACCAGTAGATCTGGTAGATTTTAAGAAATTAATTGCTTTATTTCCAGAGCAAGAAAAAGTACATAATTAACATCGCTTTATTGGATTTTATGGAAATTTTCAGTACTAATTAGTATATGAACAGATATGTCAATATAAAAAGATACTGAAGTGAAAATTACAGAAAAATAATTGAAGTTGAAATAAACGAATAGATGTATGTTTTCCATTCGACACTGGTCCCTTTTCTCTTTCAAAGAAATCCTTATAGGCCTTTTCCTTTTCCTCGTCGGTGAATTGTTCGTCGCCAAACGGTTGTTTCTCGATTGGCCTGGCTTTCGTCTAGTCGATCCACACGTTCACTTTCCTGCTCCTTAAAACTACGATACTACAGGACAGTTGTGCGTACCTTGCAGTATCAACAAAATTTTTCAAATCGAGAGAAACACGCACTGAACCAAATTACCGGACGCGTATTTTTCCCTCCGTCGTTCCCGAACAACGAATGGAACAAAACGAACCGGAAGTGCTACCGGTACCACGCCTGACCCCGTTCTCCGCCCCCGTCCATCGAGAAGAAGCTATTAGCACGCGTTGTTTGTTCGTTTCCGCGGCGCGGAACGCGCGCGGCTTGAAATAAACTATTCAGACGTTTGACGTGACGTTAAATTTTAATGAATAGCGGCGGCTCGCCCGCGATTCTAATTTCCAGCCGACGCTCGGAATGCGAAACGAGGTCTCCTCTTAATTATTCGCAATAACATTAATTAAATTCAATTCAAATTGGGAGGGTGGATTAACGGCGGAACGTGATTTATCGAACGAAGGGGAACGCGTCCGAACGCCTTGCGGATTACCTAAGTTTTCTTAGGCGATTCTGGGCTCCTGAACGGGAAACGACGCGGCGTGTCAGAAACAATGCGTTTCGTCGAGTTTCACGACTACAACGGAATAAATCTCCGACGCGCCGATAACTGTCGCGTTAAAATCAACGTTCACAGCGGCGCGCGAAAGGCCGGAAGCGTTTCCCGGTTTGTCTTGTACACCGACGGGCAAAAGTTTTGGAAACACCGTTCGTTTCAGAGACAGCGAGCATTCGACGGTGGGAAGATTCAGAATTGTGTTGCTTGAGAAACGCGAAATTTACGAGAGCGTGGGAAATTGTTGTTGATGCGTATGCAGAAGCAGTTTTATGTTGATACTAGCTGTTGCCCGCGACTTTGCTCGCGCGGAAGCACTTTAATTTCAGTTTTAACTACTTCTCATGCAAACTCGCGTTTACCGTATGAACCAATTGGGGATGAGTTTTGGAAAAATCTCATACACGTGAAATCACCAAGTTTGCAAACCCTTAACGTTAATTGTAACCAGAAAGTAAAATACTTACTAATTTTTATAATGCTCGCTTCAAAATCAGCGGATAATTCAAACTTTCATCCCTTATTTTACCCCCTTGATGGTTGATGTTCCAAGAACGTTGAAACACGTATTCCTTTATTTCTAACCGAAAAGTTAAATACCAGTTTTCAAGGTGCTTGCTTCAAAATCGGCGAATTTTCAAACAACCTTTTCAACCCCTATTTAATATAATATAGAAAAATAAGAGGAAATATAATAAAGAAACTAAGAGGATGCCTATGTCGTTAAACGAACCAATTGTTCAAAATTCATGTTTCTAGCTTCAGTAGCTTAGACTCTGCGATGAATCAGTCAGTCAGTCAGGACATGTCTTTTTATATGTATAGATGAGGGAATTAGGGAGCGTTCGATAGACGAGAATGGCTGAAAAATGATTTCAATTCTACGTGTGTTTATAATCTTTTCGTAATTTTCTTATTCGGTCAAAATCCATATGCGTTCATAAATTTTCGACTATGATGGTTCTTGATCTTGAATTCCTTTTCATCCGTAGGTTCGTGGTTCTTATAACGGGCAGAGGTTTTAAATTTTTGACCGACAGTGTACGCGTGTGCGAAAATATGCACGTGCGCCCCGTGCAAACGGAAATCACAGGAACGCGTTGCTTTATCGAACGAAAATACTCGAAATTTAATAATACGCCGACCGGGAAACATAATTTCGATACAAAATGGCCCGTCAAAATCACACGCTCGCCTGGATCGCTGCAGCGCGATGTAATTTTGTTTGGGATCGCGGTGAACGCCAAAACGAAATACACAAAACGAACTATTTACGTTTTATCGGGGTCAAACGAAGGCGGGGCCAAAAATTTCGATGCTCCACGGTGGGCGGGGGCCATTTTGCGGAAGTCGCGCGTTGTTACGGGAAACAATCTGCTTCATCAGATTCTACGTGTTTTCAAATTTTCTGAACATTACGTCACGTTATTTTTATATGCGATCCGATGGAGATACCATCGCCCACAGAAAATGGTTCATCCAGAGTTTAAAAGGTAACTTGGATTATCTTAACTCTTTCGTCCCGAACGGTACACATATGTTATTTATAATCAATCTAACATAAGCATACTTTTATTATTATTGAATCAATATTTATATTCCAGGATGAATGGATTAATTCCTGTATCAGTTTTTAGGAATTTGATCATCTGCGTTCTGAGATATTGATTAACGTAATCAAATTCTGTTATTTCCTTAAATACATTTTTTGTTTTCGCCTTGAATAGTTTTCTCAACGCAACTTTTCCGTCCTTCATATATTATAAATAGTCTCTTGTACAATTCGTAATGCTTTGATCGAAAATATTCAGTATTTCAAAATTGAAACAAGGGTAAGGCGTTATATCTAAAAGTTTATCTTCGCTTAACGACCATCAACGAAATTTAGCTGAAAATTGTCAAGCCTCAGCGCGAATCGTTTCTGTTTCTCTCTCTATTTGTCGGACGCTACGAAAAACCAAGTCAAACAGAAACGAGACGCGAAACGTATCGCCTGGCGCTACCTCGGCTATCCTGTGTACCCTTGAAATTTCGAAATACGCGAGAGCAAACGTGGTGCCGCGAAACGGCATTAAAAATCGGTAAGCTCGGACAGTTTACCCGGACGTGAAAAGAAGGAAGAGGAAAGGAAAGAAGGAGGGGAGGGCCGAAAGAAGCGAAGTTCAAAGTAAATCGAGCGAAGTTTCCAACAATCCGCGATGATTCGGAACAAACCGCCGTGCCGGAAGTTTCTTCGGATGCCTGATTTCATGAAAAATTCCGGAACAGGAAGAGGGCGCGCGGTGAATGGCGGTCATTATGAGGGAGAACAGCATCGTCGTCGGTGTTGTACACCGATTCAGAGGGACGTTCGCGCCTTCCCGCGGGATTCTTCAAGGATCCTCCGACGTATTTCGGCCTCGAGGATGTCATGGTCCACAATGGCACAATAATTATAGACTTCTTTGAGGGAGTACCACAGTTTTCCAGGATTTAGACAATTATCGACACGAAGGTTTTGGGAGAGTTGAGAACACTAATTTATTCTTACAAATTTGGATTTCTATGTAAAGTTTTAGTTAGGAGTGAGGAGTTTTTAGTGATTCAAGGATCAGCGATTCAAGGATTCGTGTTTTAAGGATTCTTAATTCAAGGATGGGTGATTCAAGGATTAATGACTCAAGGATTGGTGATTCAAGGATTGACGATTCAAGGATTGGTGATCCAAGGATTGGTAATTCAAGGATTGGTGATTCAAGGATTCATGATTCAAGGATTGAGAAGCAGGGTTATCAGAATCTGAAGGTCTGGCAAACTCATAGGCCAGACTCATGGTATTATCATCACAGTGATTCAGCACGATGAGCAACCTTATCGGCTGGGTTGACAAGGACGCCGGGACACGTGCTTCCTCGCGATTAAACCGCTGTTCCGCGATCTCATATTAAATTCGGATCGTAAATTCTCAGTGGTGCCACGAATTGGAATGCATTAGCCGAGGCTTTTCATTTCCGAGACGGGGAGTGCGCCGATGTTAATATCAATATTCCCTATTTACCCGGACTCGTTGCAACGAATTCGTGCTATGCAATCGGTACGCTCCGCCCTTTGTGTCGTTGTTTCTCGAACAGATCAACCTTCCAATTATGTTGCTAATTATATTGACAATTATTACTTGCCCAGCCACCGGATGCTGACACAATTTACGCCCATGTACCGTTTCGGGGCAGCAGTAAATAATTTCGACTCTATGCTGATTGGAACGATTTATGTATTCAACGTGGATCGAGAATGAACAGCAGCTCGATGCTGCGACAGGAACGCGATCGTGTTTACAAAATACATATTTCGCTCTATAACTCTCGGATACTATTTTAACCCTTTGCACTGGAAAGGTAACTGTTAGTCGTCCAATGATATTAATTTCAAAGATTTTCGAGTGCAAAATAATCATTAAGATTTGCTTAAAATTAGTTTAGTTAAGTTGTATACTAAAATTTACACACACGGCTATTTAACCTCCGGGTTTGACTGATAAACAAACTAACTAAAGTCTGAAAATTTGGGAAACTATTACTTGGTGGTTAACAGTCGCCTCTCGAGCGCAAAGGGTTAATATAGGAAATTCTAATTTTTCTCGGAAAGGAAATTCTGTATTATTGAAAATCGTGTTACCTGAGATTCCATCGAGAGTTTCAGACCAATTTGGATCGCGTTTCGTGAAATACTGAAGTATTTCGAGCGACTTAGGATATCGTCTATCAGCAATAAGACATTGGAACTTAAATCCCCGTCCGTTACATTATAATTTCAGAATCCGCATAATTTTTCATTGTACCACCGGAAGTTCGCCTGTACCTTAGCTTAGACGAGGACGAAAACGATGCTGTTCGTAAATCCTTAGGACTCTGACACACAGATTTTCCATCTGAATTGTTCGGGGAAGAACGAAAGAGTTATTCGGTATTTAGCAGCAGGTAGTTACGCGATTCGAAACGTGCTGCAGTTGACCAGCTCATTACCTTCGTAAACATGACAAATTGCCGCGCAGGGGGTAGGGGGATAATTACCCAGCCAGGGGTTATGAATCATCCCCTTAATCGCTCTCGGTGACAACATCGAGATTAGTACGTGTGTCTCAGTTAATAACAATTTCGAACGAGTAAGGAGCACCGTTCATTTTGTAACCTAGATGCACAAACACAAACACAAACACAAACACAAACACAAACACACACACACGTGTACACGAGTCTCGAGGGTAGCGTAATAATTAATTCGACAAAATAATTTCGCTGACGAGACGCTAACACCGCTGCTGCCTGCTCGCGAAACTTACGACTTAACCGGGCAAGATCTTATGAATTATCGTACTATAAATCTCGCCGGTAGATTGTTACAGGGAAAAGTACTTTATCTTCTCCGTTTATTTGAAATAAGAGGCGAAAAAAAGAGGGAAGCGAATGGGCTGGTGGGGGGGGGGGGCAGAAAGAAAGGGGGGGGAGAAAGAACGATCAAGGAATGGTCGACCATTTCGAGCGATTGATACGAGAAACCCCGTGCAAGATTTCCCGAGGAATCGAGGGGGATGGGTTGGGCGGCGAAGAGGGGAGGAAGAAGAAAGTGCATTCGCAGCCGTGAAAAATGGCGCAACGCCGTGTCAGAACTAACAATAAATCTAGAGAAATATTACGTAAATGCCCGCCATATCGTAACAGTGACACTGAGAAACGATACGCACCGTTTCGCAGGAAGTCGAGAGGGCGTTGTCGAACGAATTCATTTTTTATGGACACCCGTCGACGGGTCTGTAATTATCAGGTCGTTGTCGATCGTTGAATATGTATAACGACGTGGTGGAAAAAAAAAGAAAGTTTTGCGATGATTGTTGGGAACACGTGAACTTTTCACTTTTACGACAATAAAGGATAACGATGAACTGAGTAGATGGAGGTTAAACGTTTAATATTTTCTGATCGATGTATTTTATATCACAACATGGGAAATGTAAATTTGTGTACAGGTTGGCTATATGAAGTACATGAATATCTTCTGTTAACTAAGTTTTTTATTTCATTGGTTTAAGATAGCGTAATATATAGAATTCTTTCATAAGTTCGGTGTTTACTCTAAGGTTTTGCGTTATTTTGAAAATAACGCAAGTAAAAGTATTGTTAGATGATAGGGAACTTGAAAGAACTACAAGTGACCTTGAAACGGTGTAAAATTTGCAGAATCGTCCTCGATTCCAATTTAGAAGGTATTTCCCGGAAAACTGTGACAGTAAGCCCTGTAACATCTTCGAAATCGTCTTAAATTGTTGTAGAAGCTTTGAACTCCCTGGAACAACCGGAACTCTTCAGGATATAGATGCTTTCCGGAACTGTCGGAGTCCTCGGCAACCTTGGAACTTAACGAAACTTCGAGAACCCATCGGAAACCTTTGAACTCTTGTGAACTCTAAAAGTCGTTTGCAGTTATTGAATATCTTACAAGTTCTTAGAACTTTTCGCACCCCTAGAACCTGAGAAAGTCTTAGCCTCCTCTGAAGAGAGCTTTACGTTTTTCAGTTTAATGATTAGCATACTGCAGGTGTTCGTGCATTTCAAAAACTATAAAAGGTTCTGCTATACATAAACCATACAAATTACAAACTGTACAAATAATTTAAATATATGTATGTACTATGGCCGCTATAGTAATAAATAACCAGGCTACAAGAGTACAAGAATTCGTAGAAAATTTGAGTTCGCAAAAGTATGAAAGAATAGAATACAAATTGTAATATACGAAGACAAAAAGCAGACGTTTCAAAAAATTCCACCGTTTCAACGTTGCGTTCAACAAAAACGTAAACTTTCGTAAACCCTCGTCGTCTAGCGATCACGACGTTCAGAGGAATTTTTCTCTCCGGTTCACACGCGCTTTCTTCGCGTTCATGGTTCGCGAGAGAATTACGTTGGTGTTCGTAACCATACGTTCGCGGGCTATAGGGGACGCGCGTGATACTCTCTGGCTAAACGATAATAACACGCGCTGAGTATGCACCACGGGAGACATTCCAGGCTGCTGCATGCGCCACGTTGAGCCAGCCAGCAAGACAATGCGTGTCGTGGCTGCTGTCAATGAGAGTCATGGAACCTCGTTAGTCTGCCACCCCTTTTTCCACCGGCGACCTGCAACACCACCTGCGCGTAACTGTCGTTAAAAAAAATATTATGTAGTTTTTTTGATACCCATTAAAATGTAATTGCATTATTAACCGTCACAATGCCGAGGGGTGGGGAGTAATTCAGGTGTCCGCCATTTTATCACTTCGTGAGGTCTCGCTAAAACAATTACTTCCTAGGGACCGACAGTAGACTTCTCGTTTGGACAGCGTTGGTCCGTGAGATCAACAGTATCAAAGTTAAAAAATAAATGTAATTTGAATGATATTTATTGAAACGCTCTAAACAAAAGTATGGTTTAATTTCGTATGTATTACAAAATGTGACGTTCGTCATTCGAGCCTTCTTAAATATCGCCCAAATGTTCGTTTGAACGAAAAGGACAGTAATGTAGTAATGTGTAAATTTAAGGATTAGCATTGTAAGATTGTACGTTTGGTATGTATCTAGGCGTGAATGTGTATGCGCGCGCGTGTGTGTATAAGGATCGATAGAGTGGGGCCGAGTGTTTTGTCTTTTGGGGTCCCACTTGATCGAGAAATGAATGGGGCAGAACCTTCGTAGTCAGCGTAGTGCAAAGAAGTGCGTAGCGTGTTTATAGTGCTTGTGTCATTTTAATTAATTTAATTTCGTTCAAATACACGTATATTTAAAACTTTATTCACTTTCTGTCTTTCTTTTTAATAACCTTTCCTATAGTAATATCAACGCCAGGTTCAACGTGTTAATGTCTGAATTTATTCAACAGCAAACGGTTCTCCTAAAACTTCAAAACCACCCTCGAAGCAGTGCTCTTCGTTCCCTCTTTCACTCGCAGCTTCAACAACTCCTTGCCAAGCGATGATTTGCTCGCGGAATGCGAACGCGTTGCACGCTAATGTCGAGGCTGCAGCTATCAGCCGACTCCATTGTTGGGCGCGAACTGTTCAGAAAGTTACGGGCGCGGCTCGTATATTTAATCAGGAGGGGGGACGGACCCGCAAATTAGAAACGGTCCGCGCGGCGGTTTGTTACCAACAGCCATTGCGACGCGTTAAGTATCGTCTCTTTCGCGGGGAAACAATGAACGCGTTGTCCCAGGGCTGACACGATTTACGACTGCTCGCGCTCGAGATCGAGCGCGCGCCTGTGTCGCGATGCAATCTCGTTGCGAATTTCGCGGCGCCGGCCAAATTTCGACGTTATCGCGAACCGAGTGTACCACGAGGACCCGCAGAAGTGATTAGAGATACTACCTTGGAGGTTCGATCTGTTTGAACGAAAAATGTGAGCGGTATCGTCTGAAACGGCAGTGTACACTAAACAAGTGCTAGATACATACAATAGATATTTAAAATAAGTATAGTCGATCACATGGATATTTCAAGAGAGTAGGAAGTTTCAATTTTTAATTATGAATGTAATTTTAATGTAATTTCGGTGTTCACTGTTATTGGAAATGGGGCTTAAAATTACTGAATAAAATAAACTCTTACTTAAAATATTTTTATTCTTTATTATATGGCACGAGTATAGTCGATCACATGAATATTTGAGAAGTGTAGGAAGTTTCAATTTTTAATTATGGGTGTAATTTTAATGTCATTTCGGTGTTCGCTTTTATTGGAAATGGGGTTTGAAATTACTAAATAAAATAAACTCTTACTTAAAATATTTTAATTCTTTATTATATGACACGAGTATAGTCGATCATATGAATATTTGAGAAGTGTAGGAAATTTCAGTTTTTAATTATGGGTGTAATTTTAATGTAATTTCGGTGTTTACTGTTATTGGAAGTGGGGTTTAAAATTACTGAATAAAATAAACTCTTAAAATATTTTAATTCTTTATTATATGACACGAGTATAGTCGATCACATGAATATTTGAGAATTGTAGGAAGTTTCAATTTTTAATTATGAATGTAATTTTAATGTAATTTCGGTGTTTACTATTATTGGAAATGGGGCTTAAAATTACTAAATAAAATAAATTCTTACTTAAAATACTTTAATTCTTTATTATATGACACAAGGAAGGTGCAACTTTAGCCGAAGTTCACGAGCTTTGTCATGAAATTGGCAAACGCAGTAGTCGAAATTCCTACGACCCCGTCTGGATCCTTTAGCTCTTTTGTTCTGTATCTCAACGTTTTCTTACTTTCTAAATTACCAGACGTGGCTTGGATTCTTGGAAGAAACCCTCCAAAAAGTACTTTAAGAGAAAGCTGGTTGTTCGGTTAATTTTTGCTTCCTAATATTTCTGTATTCAAATTCTAACAACTGCATATTTATTTAAGACGAGAAACATAAAAACGGAAGTATTTTACTCGTTGTCAGTTCTAACATCGAAAGTTCTACAATTAGTCTGAATACCGTAAAATTCTTGAATTATTTCTCTGGTCGGTAATACTTCCGATACCGTTGAATTTCTTTAATTGCACCGAAATTACTACGATTTCTCAGCAAACGATATCTGACAATCTCATACCGGTACCTATTCTCACAGATTCGAGCTCGACTTGAAAATATTTTTACAATCCAGCATTCCTGCATAATTACATCAGAAGGAACTCCATAGGGGGTTCAACTAATCAGACCTGCATTGCTTTCGCCCTGCGAACTTTTCAGGTTATGGCGCGGAGGATCCCAGAAGAACGTGCCGCGCTCATTACGCGCGACGCAGTGAAATCGGGGTCGTACGTTGGAAATCCGTGCAAAAATTGTCGCTGGCTGTGACCGCGTTAGAGTAACAGCTGACGAATCGCGCGCGGACGGAACGCGGATCCTATGCATTTTTAATGTTCCATGAATTACATATTATACGCGGGACGCGCCGGTGCATGATGAATATTAATGCAATTAAAACGGTTGTTTATTGGGGGTGCCGCATAAATAATAAAGATTAGCGCGTTCGTCGCAGACGCGTGATGGGATTCTGCATAATTCATGCTGGGAAACGGCCTGCGCTTCGGTTCTGAACACGGTGACGGAGGATTGTTTGGAGAAAAAAAAAAAATGTCGCTCGTCCACGAAATCTCGTTTTTTCGTCGATGAAACGAAAGATATCGCGGGTATGTTCAGAAGAAAACTGACTTGTAGAATAGTTCTGATAGAACATTTTATGATGCCTCATTGCGCAATTGAACGATTGATCAAACATCCTTCTGTCGTGAAAATTTCGTTTCATTTGTTCTTTCAATTGCGAATTCTTGAATATTATACATTATAGATGACACTTTTTGGTTTTAAAATTTAAATACACGCAATCTGAATGATAATAATAACTCTTGCAGTACCAGTTAATTTCGTAATTGGAAGAAATGTTCTAATCGTGTTGCATTATGAAAATAAACGTTGTAGAAGATACGTGTATATAGCATGTAAAAAGGAAAATGGGGTCTGGCGATGATATTACAAATTCTAAGAGAAATTGTAGAATAAGTAGCACGTGTTTATCGATTTCGCGGGACTTGCAGTGGAACCTCCGAAATCTTTTGTAAAGGAACATCTGAAAGCTGCTGCTCGATATCGCGAGAACGGTGAAACGGTCGCCGGGAACAAAGAAAAAAAGGAGTCGGTGTTATTTATGATGTTATCGTCGCTTATGCAAATTTTCGTTTACGCGATCCCGCGGCGCGCAACAGAGGGAAAGCTTCTCGAGAAGAAAATCTATCGAGGATCCCGAGAAAACGATGGATGTTTGTGGTATAGAGCCGGATTCGCGTGCAATAAATATTAATGCGAGCTCCTGCGAATTTATTGCGCATCTGCTGAAGAAACCACCGACGCTTTTCATCGTACAACGGTCCCGATACAACCGATGGTAATCGAAAAATTGTGTACACAAAGAGGTACCAAATAGGTGTAAGAAGACTGAGAGATCGAACACCGATCATACGTGTGTTTGCATAATAACAGTTGAGCGATTAACACATTGCGTACGGTGCTCTGTTTGCCAAAAAATTGAATGCAATGCGTACAAGCACCTTTTTCAATTTACGTTTGTAAATTTTTAAATGTTAGTATATGTATTTTATATATCGGTTTATTGTGTAACAATAAACGTGGCAAATGTAACAAACATAACAAACACATCATATTATTTGTAGTCGTGAACACGCACGTGTAAGAAAGTATTAAAACGAGATATCTCGTCACCCGTACGCAATGTGTTAATACTAGAATTACCAGAACAGTCAAAATAACTAATTGGTGATTACTCATAGTAATCTTATAAATTCACCATGGTAAAGCTTCCAAAATTTACTATGATTTTCTGCAGAAGAAAATAAATAAATATTTGTTTTTCATGTATTCGGTATTTTTTCATGTAATTTTCAATTTCATCTCTTCCATGCAAATAAGTACGCTTTAATTGTCGCTGATTTTAGTTAACAAAAGGTTGAATTGATGGATTCACTTTTCTGCAAGATTCGTGCAGGATAATTTGGTTGTATTTAGATTATTACGTTGAAACGTAATAATTTACGTTAAATGTGACTCGTGATTATAAGACAAGGAGTTAGTAAACAAATGCACGTCCATTGTTTGCGAAATTTCACTCAGCGCGATACAAATTTCGCTTCATCAACTACATTAGCCGAAATATTCTTGGCAGAGGAAGTTGTACCTTCTTTTTCATCGTTAAACACAGCTGTATAATATTGCACGACACACATTCAGGGACCTGTTCCCTCAACAGGGGTTACGTTAACTCTTCCATGCTACTTTTCCGCGGTTAATTTTATTACCCGCCAGAGGAGCGGAACGTACGTTTGCCGAGAGCTCCAGTTTAGCAAGTTTTCCGGCGAACCGCGAAGAAACGGGCCACCGGAAGTGCCATGAACACAAGCGAAATTTATCTAGTTCTCCAATTCTATTTTCTTTCGCCTGGTCGTCGACCTCAAAACATTCGAAATAGTATCAGTCAGATCGTACGAGCGATCGTTAACCCTTTCATTATGATGGATTTAACCAACTCGAATAATTATTTTAAACTGATGATATAAAGTTGATAATACTCAAAATTAAGGGAAAATAAACAAATACGTCCCGTTCTGTATGAATTCCTCTGAGTGATTAGTTTCCTTTATTATAACTTTGTCGTCCTTGCGCTCACTACCATTTGGGGGTGTTAATCCGAAAATTTACCTACCCAGACCACCATACCGGAGGCGAGAAGGCACAGCCCATGTTTCTGTGCCTACTTCGAATCCAACAATAAGTATACATTTACTATTTATAGGAAAATTCTACTTTTATTTATTTAGTAGGAAGAGATGATAGGGCTCAGGTGTGAATAAAATAAAGTGAAGTGCTTAGAATATTTTTAATATGCATTTAAAACAGTTTAATAGTAACAACTTAAACGACTTTTCAACTTAGCAACTATGATGTTCTTACTTCCTTCGGAATCACACTCTTTCTGCCTTCACAGTCAAACTCTTTCTATCTTCATAGTCAAACTCTTTCTGTCTTCACAGTCAAACTCTTTCTGTCTTCACAGTCAAACTCTTTCTGTCTTCACAGTCAAACTCTTTCTATCTTCACAGTCAAACTCTTTCTGTCTTCACAGTCAAATTCTATCTGCCACGCACTCGCATTTTCCCATATTCTTCATATATTCTTCCAAGCACTCATTTCCTTTCTCTCTAATCCTAAACCTTTCTCATTCGATGCATTTGGTCACGTTCATCCGAAATTCCTCAGTCGCTCAGTTTTCTCAAGTGCTTATCTTTCGCGCCTTAGAAACACTCTAGTCCAAACAGTCTACGTTCACACGGCTATCACTCGACTCAAGCACTCTTCACATTTTCCTAAACTCGTATTTCCTACGTATATAAGGTCGCTATAGTAAGTACCTGCCAGCAATGAATGGATTAATACAGTTTCGTAAGTCGTTTTCAACCTTTCATCAGCGAATCTTTTACCACCATCGAATTCTTTCACGCGACGGCGCGGCGCGACTCCGATTTCCGGTGAGCGTGGAACGTGACGTCGAGAGCACGCGGCGTAATGCGCGTTTGAAATTCAAAGGCGGACCATGTTGCACGCAGCCACGCGCGATCGATCGCGGAATCAAAGAAACGTCGCGAACCGATATCAGACGCGATGCCAATGGTATTATGGCAGATATATTGTGCCGGAGGCGAAACGTACGATGCATACGGACGACGCTAGAACTCTCAGTTCTGTACATAAAGCAGGATTTGAAATTTTTATATTAACCCCTTGACATACAATGACGCGTGGGTGACGTGATTCATTTCACGTGTCATTGTAGACATTGACATCTGGGAGACGTCAAGATGTTTTGAAATGGTTCATACTTTACAGATATACTATTTTATTATTTTGTAACTTTATTTAATTATTGTTCATTAACATTATACTTCAACCTGATTAGATGCTGTAATACAGTAATGCAAATTTCAAAATAAAATGTTCAGCGTCTAAGGTTGCACATAAATTGATCAGTTGAGTCAAATTAAATGGTATTTTTCGGACGCATCAAATTCCGTTTTATTTGTACGTCAAGGGGTTAATCTCTTGCTAATATATACTAAGATTTGCTTACATTAAATTTCATTTAGTTTAGTCAAATCATATACTAAACTTTACATGTATTACTGTTTAACCTCCGGGTCTGACTAATAAACAAATTAATTAAAGTCAGAAAATTTGCGTTACCATCATTTGGCAACTAACAGTCGTCCCTTAAACGCAAAGGGTTGAAAGCGTAAATCAAAAGAGTAACAATAAAATGTACCGTCGCAGTATTTAAAGTATACAAACCATACTTGCTTGCTAATGCATCTTCCATTCTTTGGTCTCGAAGAAGATCAGAGAAATACCGATAAAACACACCGCTGCACTTGAACCGCACTAACTTTCCGACAAACATGCACGTACACATGTATCATACGTTTCGCGAAAGTTGATTGTTCTCCATTCCCAGCTGAAAGCACGAAACGTTCCGGTTTCGCGAAACGATACGTCTCCACGCATAATGTCAACCAGAAACGAAAACAGTCCGCGCAGTTTCAAAACGACCCGTCGTTCGTGTACACGTTCGTGCGCGCGCGCGCGCCAAAGCAGGAGGGTTGAACGATGGTTTTGCGAAACTTTCGAAACAACGCCCTCCTCCATCCCCCCGTTATACGGGCGCTGCCACGCGCAGAGCGGGGGCACAATTGTTTGTAATTGGGCAGAAAGCCAATAACGTTCTGGCTGTGAAACAGAATGAACTTTTCGAGCGACTCGCGATCTCGAAATCCGAGGATGCTGTCCGTGAAGACAGTGAATAAGTATGAAACAATGCCAATTGTTGTACACCGTTGTCTGGCGTTGTTGTTCAACTACTGCGACCTACTTTCGTATTTGTGCGCGCGGCTAGACTTCAGTTCGATCATTTTCTTCGAACAGTTTCACAACCAGCCGAACTGTTTCGAGAATCAACTGAAACCGTGCGTTTCAATTAGCGATCCCGTGTTAAGCTGTGTTACGGTATCGTAGAACGTGTCTTATGATTATTAGACTTAATATTATTATTGTAGATAAGGTTTTAAGACTACATAAGATTAATATGATTGATAGCAAAGGTATACATAGTACACAGTAATTTCTAATTCAACTCTGGCACGCGGCACTATGTTTAATTCTCAACTGTTTATACAACTTCACAGCTCGGTTTTCCATTCAATACTAGTCCCTTCCTCTTTCGAGAAATCCCTTAGAAGTCTTCCTTTCCTACCAGACAGCCACATTTTTCCACAATGAACTCACCCAGACATTGCCGACCCATCGGTGTATTGTTTGTCTCTTTTTTGATGATTCTGGTTTCCGTTTGGTCGACCCACACTTTCACTTTTCCGATCACGATCCTTAAAACTACGTTCTTTTTAGAATTCTAAAACTACGATACCACAGTATCGCTGAATCGTCTAAGAAGTTCGACGGAATCTTTCGTGAGCAAAATCTAGAAGAGTGGTTTAATCGAATCGAGGTCTAAACGAACGAATTTGAGAAAATTGAAGAGAATCCTAACAAATCCTAACAAATTTGAAAAATGATTCATTTAACTTTGGGAAAGTGAAATTTTCAAGGTTACCTGAAAGATTGCACAGACATAGAAAGGAAACCAACAGTACAATGATTATTGTAAAATATATGGTTCCTTCGTTCGTTTGAAAATCCACGTGATCCTTGCGAACGATCCAACGCAATTCCGGCGATGTTATAAACAAGCAAAAATAACAGAGTGGGAAATTGAATTAATTCTGAAAAGAAAACGAACAAAGACAGGACACCTTTTACGGAATCCCATCCCTGGTTCCGCGAAATCACCGTTGCCCACGAATAAGGGATTAGAGAGACCATTAATTTAGGTGCAATTAATCCTGGCTGCAGGCTGCAAGCGCTAAGGGCAACCGGAATTTCAACGAACCGTGTATTGTCCTCTCGCGTGTGGCTATTCAAGCGACCAGCCTTATCATCTTCCCGATCTTTGTTCCGCTGTTTCGTTTGATCTCGGATTTCCTCGCAGACAAACGATTAACGCTATCATCCGGCGAAAGGATTGACGATGGGCGCTCGTTAATTTCAGACGCTGTTTCACGAGGCAGCGAATAAACCTGTACAGGGTTCGCATTAATTCTTAATTGCTTGCTATTTTTGTGAGTGTTGGTTTTAAGCGTGCGAGAGAGAGAGAGAATGAATTTAACGAGTTAGAGTCCTTTGTTTAGTGTGTCGTTAGATAGTTTATGGTGTGAATAGTTTAAAGTGAGTGTCCTATCTAGTACACAGGGTGTTAAGCTAATTGTGTTGAGCTAAGCATTGAGATAAGATGAAAATCAAGAGTGACGAAATTTTGTTAAATGCTTCATTCCCGTCTTGCACTGCCGTCCGTTTGACTGACCGGGATCGTGCTTTTCGGTAACCATGCATCACGTTAACCCCTTGACTACTGTGGGCGCCTGTAGGCGCTTAGAAATTTTGCGTTTGTGATACTGAGAGCGCCTATAGGCGCTCGACACAGTTTGACTTTTTGACACTGAGAACGCCTATAGGCGTTTCACACAGTTTGGCTTTCTGACACCAAAAATTCGCCGTTCTCAGCGCACATCGTAACTCAATCCCTGCCGTATGGTACGATCAGTACATATCAAAGTCTGCCGTAGTCAAGGGGTTAATGCAGTATGATAATTTGCTATAGATAGAATTTGATTAATAGGGTCCATGTTAGTGAATCTCAAAACCAGACAGTTAGGTCGAAATATTAGTGGAGATCTTATTGATAGTCTCGGAATATTGTAATCAACTTTACCTATGATAGTAGGGTTATTTATGGCACCATTAATGATCTTTTTGTAGAAAGGGTAAGTCACATATAACTCTCCTATATTTCAACGATATAATACCTTAGCGACTCATGATATTTAAGTAGTTATGCTCTCTATTAGACGTAGGAGTGTCCGCTTTAAATGCTAGACATGTTATTGTCCGTTCTCGAATTCAGAACCGAATTATTAACGTTATTCCGTTGTTACGTCTGTTCATTACTTCCGGCCATAATGGCGCGTTCCATCGTGATCACTAAAGCGGAGCACAAAGTGATGGAGACACAGGACAGGAGATAATTGCGCGGCGATATGTGTGGGTCGATTCTCGCTCCGATTGACGAACATGTAACGACGATTTCGTTGTTTACCATGAAGTACGCTTGTAACGCATGAATTCCATAATTCGAACGTGGTCCATCGTTGTTACTAATCAGACATTGGAACAGGATAGAGTACAGATAGGGGTCGATGATAATATCTTACCCTTTAATCCACACTCGTAATCTTTTTAAGCTGCAATACGAAATTTGTTCTCTCCAAAATGAGCCAGGAGTCGATGATAAGATCTTACCCTTTAATCCATACCCGTAACCTGTTTAAAGTGCAATACGGAATTTGGTCTCTAAAAACAGGCGAATCCTTAGAAGCTCAGCAGCTTCGATACTGTTAATCCAGCTGATAAGGTTGCTCATCATGCTGAATCACAGTGTGTGTCCAGATGATGAGTTTGCCAAACCTTCAGACCCTGACAATCCTGCTTCTCATCACCAATCCTTGGATCAACAAAAACTCCCCACTCCTAGCTAACACTGTATATAAAAATCCAAATTTATAAGCATAAATCAATGTTCTGAATTCCAACTAAAACCTTCGTGTTGTAATTGTCTAAATTCTGGAAAACTGTGGTATTCCTTCGAAGACCGCTATATTTATAGCGCGACTGTGGACCGTGACAATGCAGCCGTATCGTTTCTATTTCACCATTCTTTAACGTTTCAATCGACCGATTCAAACGAAAACTCGTGACACTGTTGAAAGTACCCGTTCTTCGAAATTGAGCATCGATTAAAATTAAATTAAATCAATCATAAAATCGTAATGAAAATTCCGAAAAGCTTGGCGGAATTCTCAAGAGACTCGGAGAGTCGTTCTGCAAACCTTGCTCGAAAAAATAAAGTTCCGCCGGGCGAAGGAAACCCAAAACTTACGGTACGTTTAATTTCACTTTAAACGGGAAACCTCCTTCTGCCTCCTCCATCTTCCTCCAGTTTTTCACCCTGCTAACTCCCCCCCCCTTGCCCGTTTCAAAGCCAGCGAACGACTTGCAAAGAGAAAGGTGGCCGCGAAAAAAGGGTGGAGGAAACACGGGGGGGTGGGAAAGGGGACGAACGAGGGTATCCGTGAGACGCTGCTCGATGTGACGTTCCTGAAATGAGCTTTTTACGGTGGCTGGATGGACGGGCAACGTGAACAGGGGTGGACGGACAAAGAAGCAGCGCGAGAAACTTCTCGAAGAAGAACGGAAGCTGCCAGCGGACGAAAGAAGACGCCAGTGGTCGCGACGCCGCTGTTGCAGCGTCCTTCTTGTCCCTTGTTCCTCTTTCCCTTTTTCCTCTCCTGCTGCCTACTCGTATTTCCTTCGGTTTCTCCGCGGCGTGCAACGAAAGTATTCGAGCCAGGCACTGTCCAAGCCTTTTTCTCGTAAACATTCGATTAGATTTGTACTGGGTTATTAAGGTGGACAACACTGTGCTCGAGGAACAGTGGATAATTGTCGTTCTAGAAATATTGCAACTGTATATATTGGATTACAGTTTTGACGAAAATGGGAGTGTCTTGATGCACACAATTTTTATAGTTAAATTTGTTGGAGGGCATCTCGCTTAATGGTAGACATTTAGATTTTTCTTTTAGTTATAACGATGTACAGAATACTTTCAGAATTAACGTGATTTTGATAGAAATAAATTTTTGATTTGTTTCTGAGTTGCTGAGTCAAATGTCATTTCAAGACCATATTATTATACGTATATGTATTTTTCACTGTCAATTGTGTGAGGCATTTAAATGAGATATTTAAGTAGCTACGTTCGGGTTTGACGGGTCTCATAAATCTAGTGTTAAAAAAACATAAGTTGTAACAAAACTTGAGAGCTATGTTTAATATAATTAATAAAAAAAAATAAGTACCACACAACGAATTGTCCTTTGAAGTAAATTTCAAACAAAACACCTAAAACACTAGGGAATTATTGGAAATAAAATTGAAAAATAATTCGGAGCATCGAAGGGTTAAAGCTGGTCACCGAAAAATACACCGAAAAGCTTCGAAGCCTCGAAGTGTCCTAAAAGCGAAACTTCGATCTCAGTTGTTTTGTTCTAACATCGAGCATCGCCGCGTTTCCCCTTTTACCTTCTCGATCGAGCTTCCCGTGAAGCTTATCGTTATTCCCCTTTAAGCGTTCTCCACGCTTATTGATAGACTTGAAAACTCCATTAGCCCTGGTATCAATAACCAAGGGATGTACTTCGCCACGGTGAATAATGAATTCTCTCGATCGCCTCACCTGCTTGTCCTCGCACTCAGCCTTGAAACTTCGTCGAGCAAACAGTGTACACCCACCTACCGTCTTATAGACGTTCTTCGTTCGAAGTGGCCCCGATGCGCTCGTGGAACTTATAAACCGTCGACTTGAAGCAACGGTACATGGGATATTTTTCTTGTCGAGAGCCGAAATAATGGATGGGTGGCGTTTTATTCGATAACGGTTCCTCCTTCTTCGTTCTTGAAAGCGTGGTTTCAAACGTGTATCGCGTAAGTGTACACAGAATGTCGGTAAAGTGTAGTAAAAGATAAATGATGTAGATACTGGCTAAATACCAGCGATCTTTATTTCATGCGCATTATGGGATGCAAACGTAGATTACTGGAGTTCAACAGGAAATTTAATTTCCTCTACCATTTTTCCTTCTCTTCGCTATCTGTGCAACTTCCGTAAGTGATTCTGGTCGCTACTGTTTCGAATAGATTGCGTAGCCTACTAATGAGCTACGATAAAACATTCGAAAGCATTGTAAAAATTATACAAACCTAGCCAATAGAATTATCAATTGCCCAGGATATTTATCAGCATATTCCTGTACATATACCCTGAAGAACGTAAATACATTGTGCCATGTCTTCATAATTATTTACCTTGGCCATTGAACCTAACCTTGTTGCAAACTATTAGCAACAATATCTGTTCCACCATAATTATCTACCTTTCTCAAGCATATCCTGTCCTATCATATCAAGCATATTATATCCCATATTAAATTAACCAAAAGTATGCCAATATATCTGAAACAAAATCCTGTAATCCACGTACATCTTTACTCCCTAGCCTGTCGCTCTCCTCTGTGACAGAAGGAACGCTTTTCTATCACGTTTCTCCGTAAAATCCAAGAAATCCACGCGGTTCTCCTCGAAAAAACGCAGGACTCGCTTCAATGAGCAATCTCGATGAGAAAATCTCGTAGTGGAGACACAGGGGTGAGACAGGGGCTGGACGCCCTGGTAATTAGATGTCGCGCTCGACGTCTTCGCGATAATTAGCGCCAATTGTTTTCCCCCCTGCTGCAATTATCAGAGTTCGTCTGTCGTTTTTTCTTCCTAGTGGCGCACAACGATCACTAGACAGGCTTGCCAAGAGGGTACGAGCAAGAACATCGGAGGTGATAAGGGGGAGTGTGTATATGACGCAGACGAAGATAATCGAAGGAAAGTTTGTCTCGTTTCGTGGAAGTAATTACACTTTTACGCGGTAAACGAGTCTGACTCAGAAACCCGAATCACCAGACTGCTACAGTGTCTCCCCTTTTTGCCTCCATTTTCGAGATAAAGGCCAGTCGCGCGAGACCAACCCCAGAATGCGCGTTCGAATATTATTTCGTCACAGGAAAGTTCCTCGCGCTAAGCTTTTGCGAGTTCTAATATTGTATTCGAGGTATTAGTTTCAGTAAAAGAACATCGTTGAGTTTGAACTGAAACTTTCAAGACTCGTAAGCCATCTAGCGAGAAAAGAAGAATTTTTGGGAGAGCTTGATGTTGTTTCCGATCAACATCATAATTACAGTAGCAAACAAAAATTTAGGAAGAGAGGTCAATGTAGAATATAGTTTTTTGGTTTGCGAATATTGTCTATATATTGATTTTCACCGTTAAGGTAGAACATTATTTATCGATTAGCATAAAACACGAATTTCGTTTATCGTACTATTTCTTATGAACCAATTAATTTTCTTTCGTTAACTCGTTGGTCTTAAACTTTTAAGACCAACCTTTTAAGACTTTTTAAGACAATCTTTTAAGTACCAACGCTGCTGTGCGTATCATTCTTCTTGCATACTTTTCGTTTTTACCGTATACGTGATATTCGCGTTCTACATGTTTTACCACAGTTAAATGTCTACGTTCGTCCGTTGCAATGGGAAACACGGTGAAGTTTGTAATTTTTGAGAAACAATTTCTGTATCCGGCTTACACGAGAACGTTGCTTCGGAGAGTGTCGATAATTTCTTAGGAACAGAGATTAGCGGGAAGTCGATCGTTCGATCGGGCGCCTCCTCCTTTTTCTCTCGGCCGCGTTAGGGTAGTTCTAAAGTCGTCGATGCTGTTATTTAAGTTTCAAATTGCCTCCCAGCACCCTCCCCCCTTCACCCGTCCGCCGTTGTCCCCGATCCACGGAGCTCGTACGTTTAATTCTGCCGGGAAGTTTTTCGATTACACCGGGTCGCCAATCGACGTAACACATTACGCTCAATAGGGGTCGGGAGCTTTACGCGGCGCTCCTCCAGTGTCCTGGAACGGCGATAAAAGCGGAGGAAGCTTTCTTCTCGGTCGGGCGAAATAATATTGTTCCGAGGCCGTCCCCGTTAGCGTGATTCCTGTGCGCGCAAGTGTGTTGGTGAAACGTTTCACATTGTGCGACTAAAATCACTCGATTAGTTGCGGTAGTTGAACGTAGAAAGCGTGAAATTATGAGCTTTGACCTGATTAATTCTTTGAGGCACAGGATTATTAGAGAATAAATAGACCAATAAATGTGTTGCACAAAAATTTTGTTTTGCGATTTAAATTAAACAAGATTGGTATATTATAACAGAGGTATATCCTCTCTGGCGTTTACTCAACTTTATTTATTTATTTATTTCGTAAACGGTTCAGATAGCCTTTTTTTACACTAATCGGAATCATTACATAACTGTGCATACATTTATGTTATATTCTGCGATTATTCTCCATTGAAACAGAAATTATAAAACGTTCGTGAGTATGCTAGATCAATTTTATTAGCGACCAAGTGTCTCGTCCTTTCCAAAATTGTAAACCTAAAATGAAAAATTTCCAAATCGCCTATCAGCAAAGCGATGAAACTCGCTGTATCACACAGGAAAAAACTCAGGGAATGGATCCTGAAACGCAAATTGGTCGATTTGAATCGTTGGAAACGCTTCGCTCAATCGATTAAGCGGTCCGGTTTCAAAGATTTCGGCCGGAGGCGGCGATGAAATAAAAATGAAGCCGGCGAACCTAGCCGGGGAGAATTTCAGAGAAGGTTAGCGAGCAGCATGCAATTTTCAGGTCGGCTGAAGCCCAGAAAATAGACGGCGAAGACGGTCTGGCGTCCGTGTAAATATTAATCCCTGTTACACGTAAGGAGGAACCCTAGTCGTTGTGAAATTCGCAGCGACGTATGCAAATGACGCTTGCGAAAACTCGAATTGGCTTTTCCCGGCACGGCTGCGTCAAAGCGAAACATTTTTCAGACTTCATCCTGAATCTTTCAGACTGTTTCTCCTACCGAGATTTCAAGAAACTCTCTGAAAGGTATCTTCTCCAATCTTGTAAAGCCGTACTTCAGTCTCTCTTCGTCCGTGCACAAAGCTTCAGAAAAATTGAGGAAGCTTAACGTGCGTTAATATTGAGGTACAATGTTTGAAGCTTCGAGAGAGAGAGAGAGAGATCGCATTTCTTCTTGGAAATATGGGATTCTCTCGCAAACGAATCGACATGAACCGCATCGAGGATAAGCCGTTGAAAGCAGACTACTTTGCTTTGATGTAATCCAATCAAACGGTAAGCAGAGTGTATTAATTGTACACGTAGACGCGGCAGTTTGATTGGATCGAGATTGTAATCCGGTTAATAAGCCAACGCATCAATCCGAATCGATGCTTCGTTAATAAAGTTTACGTTTCGAAGAATTGAAAAGTGATTCCAAATTTCTGCTTCGACTTCCATTAGACCTCCGCTATCTTTTTCGCGGAACATAAAATTGCAAATAATTATTCTAACAATTATTATGCCTCAAATTCTCAATTTCAATGCATAATCCTTTCTCCAACAATCCCAGTTAGAAACAATATCTAGGGTAGCGGACAAAAGTTTAAGACGAGAGTAGACAATGTAGAACATAATTTTGTTTGTATTTTAACTTGAAAATATTGTCTGTGCATTCATTTTAATTATTATTATAGTAGAACGTTACTTATTGATTATCACAGAATGCAAATTCTGTATATCATGCTATTCCTTACAAATTAGTTAGTTTAATTTCGTTGTCTCTTCGGTCTCAAACTTTTGTTCGCTACTGTACAATACAATATGAACGTCAAGTCGCTCAACATGAACTCGACAGAAAGGAGATATACCGGTTCTCACATTTTTTCAAGAGGTGCTATCCATCATTTCATAAAAGTCGGCGATATCGCTTTGGAACGCTTGCGGAACCACTTACCTGCTATAGCGTGCAGAAGCATCGAAGATCATCTTCGACCACAGAATTCCGCTTCGCTTTCTCGAACCACGTGCCTTTTTTTACTATCCCCGATTCCTCAGCGTCGAAAGTGACGGAAACATTTTCCAATCGAGGAGATCTTTGCCTGTCTGCTTCGCGAACGAAACGGAACGAAGCGAAGAGCGATCGTTAATTGAATTAAGCCCCGAAGCTGTCACGAACGTCTATGGCGTGCCAGAGGATCGTGAGCCCGGCGGAAAAATAATTGTTAGGAGCGGCTGTAAGAAGCTAACACTGGCCACGTGGCGGTCGGTCGGCTTTTCCCGGCTAAAGCGTGAGCCGCGGCAATAAAGGGGTACCGTAAGCCGTTCGAGCTTCGTTGTTTAGCAATCGTACGACCGTGATCGGATCAAGAAGGCTGAACTCTTAAAATCCCCTCGCATCCCGCTCTCACAGCTTTCGTTGACCGAGTACGATGGCGGAGAGAGGTCGCGTCGCCCGCCCTGCTAAAGCCAGCTCAACCCTACCGAGAGATCACCCCCGGCGACCCACCCTTCGCTCTCTGTGTACCGGAGTAAACCGTGAGGAAAACTTGAAGACGCCTCGATGCTTGCGCAAACAACTCGTCCTGGTAGTCTTGTTTCGCGAGCCCCGAGATCTTTGAGAACGTTAATTGTCACGCTCGAATAGTTATGAATTTGGAATAATATTGTGGAAGTTGGTTATCACGGTTGTTTGAGCTCCGGCTAGAAGGTTTTCCGAAAGGGGACCGTTATGACGGGAAACTGGTGATGAACGGTTGGTTGAACGAAAATGGAAAGCAACGGCATTGTTTATCAATTAAGCGAGTTAGACTCGAACATTGTAAAAGGTCGAGAACGTATGATAGATATCCAAATGTGATTGACATAGCGTACTTATTTCAGAGTGTATGATACATAGTAGTGTATAGCATGAAATGTACAAGGTACAGTGTATATTGTGTAGTGTACAGCGTATAGTGTACAATATATAGTGTGCAGTGTGTAAGGGTATAATGTATAGGATGCCCTGCGTATGTTGTATAACGTACGGGGTGTAGTATGTAGATGAATAAAGAGTATAGTGCACATATGGGGTATACCGCGCATTACAGTGTTTAGTTTTCAGTGTGCAGTGTACAGTATATAGGGTACAATGTATGTAATAATGTAACGTGTATGTAACGAAATTTCGTCACTCTTGATTTTCGTCTTATTTCAACGTCTAGAACCCCCCATTTCATTTCGGCCCAGAGGTAGATTAACACCCTGTATAGTGTATAGTGTATGATTCGAAAAACAGTACAATCGTACTATGGCGAAGGAGCTCTTGAATTTCCTTGTGAACACAAAGAAGGATGAATTTTTATGCTCGATCTTATTCATTTCCTATCACTAGCGGATAAACTTTCTTTAAGAACCGGATGTTCGAAGCGTAGGTGGGCGGCAAACGCGAAATCGATGTCAGGCCGTTATCAGCCAGCTCAGGCTGCAAATATTCAATTGAGAGGTAGGGAGACACGGACAAAAGGACGAATATTCGTTCGCGACCTCGGAAATCCTCTGCGGAGTTGCGTTCGCGTACGCTCGCGCCCTCGGGGACCGGAAGTGCGCGTTATCCGAGGTTCGCTGCTCGCAGCAGCTGGAAAAACTTGAGCCTGGAAATCGATAGCCCGGCCTCGATTCAACCGACGAAAGCGAAAATCTGCCAACGTCGAGGTTCTAGAAACCCAAAGACATTCAGAGGGGAGTCTGGTGGCGAGAATTTGTGCACGTGAAAGAGGAGAAAGATGGGGCTCGGATTTTCATACAAACATTCGTGGCGGACTTTTGCGATAAAACAGGAGAAGAGAGCTGATGAGACAAGAAAAATGAAGAAACGTAATCAGTTTGGAAATGAGTATAAAACGTTGTTTCATTATTATGCTGGTATGTATCTTGAAAGCGCTAGACACATCTATGATTGAAACGTCACTTTTCAGTAAAGAATTAATGAAATAAAAGAAGCGATTGTTGCGTGCTTAATTTACTGCAGTCATTCTTGTAGCTTTAAGTACGAAAAGATTAATTTACTACGATCGTACGCGTAGCTTTAAATAAGAGAAAAATTAATCCTGCTCATGATGCATGAATTGAAATACTTTTTAACGTATCTACAGCGTACGTGCAGTGGCTCCAAAAAGTATTCGTACACAGTGTTACAAATGAATACATTTAACCCCAATATTCTGTTTCCAGTGAAAGTTTTTAATCAAATTTTGGGAGTATGTATAACATGGTAGTATATGTATGGATTAAATCTTTTCTTCTCAGAGTATCACTTTAAAGAGGCGGAATCGACGTTAAACATTTCAGTGCTTTTCCTCATCTTTTAAACATAACTTTATAATGGCGCGTGACAAAGGAAATGCTTCCAGATAAAAGATGTTTAATTTTTAACATTCTATCACTCTGTCATAAAGAAAGAACACGAAGTAACTTCTATTCAAAGCACGAAGAAACGCTAAAACTTTGAGGGTTGTTTTCATCCCCTCAGGAAGACTTCCTATTTACCAAAAGATTGCTTCATACAAAACCCATATTCTATATGTTCTATATACACACAAAATTTCATTGAAATTAAAGTTTCAGTATTACGCAAATTTCCTGTTAATACGATGTACCGATACTTTTTGGAGCCGCACTGTATGCACGAATAACAGTGGCACGTTTCGAATCTCGTGACAGACAAGCAAACGCGTTATCGTTTGAAATTGAACCAAGCAACCAGCCCCAGGAAAAGGAGCACTATTCGAAGCCACCTTCCACGAAAAGGGAGCTCGTTTCAGCCACCTCCAGGCCGACGCAATTTCTCGTAGAAGCGGTTCCTCCAGCAAACCGCGACGAGCCGTGCTGCATTGTTCGCGGTGCACGCCCCACGGTACCTGTTGATTCGCTTCAAAGCCCCCCTTACGTATCGGATTCTTAATTCATCGTTCGTGTTTCCGGCAGGGGTACAGCGCGTCCTCGTTAAAAGCGTACGCTTCCGTTTGCTGTGTTTCGAGGACAAACAGAAGACGCGGCGGCCAAGGATCCTTCGGAGTGTTCTGGTCGAAACGCGAGCTCTTTTACTTGTTGCACTTCGCGCTGGTGTGCACGGCTCGGGGAAATCCGTGGCCGGCTTAAACCCCTCATAACTTACCTGGAAAGAATGCAATATGCATATCGCGGAGATAGACCATCGCGCCTCCCCCTGTCCCCTCGCTCCTCTTTTTAACGCGCGAAGGCAATTGAATGCCGCGCGTGCTACGTGGAAGACGTTGTTGGGGTGGTTCACAATGTGAACTACTTATCAATTTTAGAGATTCGACTTAACACGTTCGTCGCCGCGTCACCCAGATCTGGGTGACGGGCATGCTTCCGTGGGGGCCCCGTCACCTAAATATGGATGACGCTCTTCTTATTCAAGTTAATACGACTTTCAGGTGGATTTTTAAAACGAATTTAATGGAATCAGTACTGAAATATAAACATAGGATATACAACATAAAAATACTAAAAATATACATATTATACTATACTTTTTACTAATTTATATTTAAGATAACATATTGCATTATACTATGTCGTATGATGTGCGTTGAAACATTGTAAACACATTTGTGGTGAATTCAGACAATTTGAACAGTAGGTCGTAGTTTTTTTTACATTTTTTTTTTTTTGCTTCTTGTCGTTCAGCAGTTTGCCTTCTTTTCCGGTAACATAGGGCGCACATCCTTCTTACAGGCTTATCGGTCTGTTTATGTTTCGGCGCTCCGACAGTCGGATTTGGGCCCCGGGAGAAACTCAGCCGAATCGCGCTGGGCGACGAACGTGTTAACGCGTTCGCGGACGTGAATGCTATAGCAATCAAATTTTAAAACCGATTATTAAATTGATTTAATTTTATATAACCTCGGTTCAAATATCGTCGTGGATGATATAGCATTCGTTGCATGTAATTGTGAAAATGTGATATTCTGACTGCTCTCACAAAATGTGTCTAATCACATTTCGGATATCACAATTAATTTAGAAAAAAATCGCGTGACTATTTTTCTAACTCATAGAGCTTTTTACTGTCCGTGAACGTGTTAAGCGCGATGTGCGAAAGAGTGGGAGGCGCGAGAAAAAAACAGTAGAACGTAGAAAAATACGACGAGTTATGGAAGCGTGGTCCACGTTTGAAACGAAATGGTCCACAATAATTTCGCGTAAAATGTGCGAAATCAGAGAAAGTGAAATACTAAAATTAAGTGTTAAGATTAAGGAGATGTATAGAATAAGGTAATAAATAAAGTATTATACTTGAGTAAGAATTGGTAATTAAGGGGTTCTTCGTTCGATCCACAACAGACGTTGCAATTAAGCATCACGACTGAGAGGGGTGGGTTCCAGACAGAAAATACGGTATTATTATAGGAAATTTCTCATTTTATTATTTAGTGAAGCGGATAGGGTAGGGTGTACTATACAACAGTAGAATGTAATAGTGATTATTAACGCGTTACGAGGAAAAAAAATATTAGTTGACGAAAATGTATTTTAAATAAGTATAACTAAAGATTTAGAAAATATTTATTTCCCTCTGAACGCGTTAAAATTGCCCCTAAAATAATTCAAGTCGAATCTTCCACCACGCTAACCTTGAAATTGAATCAAAGTAACGTAAGCGAGAAACCACGGCTGCCGCGAACGAGCGAAAGATAACTGACGCAGACGTGACCGTTGTTTATATTAGGTATCGCAGGTTTACACGTGTTACCGCGTATTTATACGCGTATGTTAATGCATGGTAATTCGCGTTGGCACACGCTCCGCATGCATAGTCTCGGCGTGCATACGCGAATCCGTGCCGCGACCTTCTTTTTCTGCCCAGCTTCAATTTTCCAGATCGGCAACGTACATGCTATACAGGGTGTACATACTTACAACTTGGTCGTTTCAAACAACTTCTGAATTATTCGTTACGGAAAAACGAATTTGAAATAAAAATTGCATGGAACATTAAAATAATACAGCACTTACCACAAGTCCCTCCTAATTCCCATACAATTGTCATTTGCGGCGTTGAGGGTAGCAAGGGCGAACTCAACATTTTAGGAAACATTTTTTATTTATTAAACCGATTTACTGTACTGTATCTATTTTGCGTTCGTTCAGTTTAATAAAATTTCTAATGTATTAATTGCTTAACCCCTTGGCTTACAATGACGTCTGGGAAACGTCATTTACTTCATATGCCATTGTAGACTGTATTCCAAAATGTTTTGAAATGTTACAAACTTCACAGAGCTACCAATTTATTATTTTATAATGTCACTTAACACATCAACCTGATTAAACGTTATACAGCAATGCGAATTTCAAAATAAAACATTCTGTTGTTAAGCTTGCAAATTTGCACGTCGATAAGCTATGCTAATTTCAAAATAAAATATTCAGTTTTTAAGCTAACACACAACTGTTCAATTGACCCAAATTAAATAGTATTTTTTGGACGCATCGAATTCCGTTTTATTCGTATGTCAAGGGGTTAATCATGCATGTTTTTTGACCTCGTTTCTATGAGAAGTAAATAAAAAGCATTTTTCTAGAAACACGACCTCGTTGAGTTCATCCTCGCTACACTTAACGCCTCATTTGCGACATTTTTCTCCTGCGGCAAACAACTTTACCGAAGGGGTTCGTGTTGCGAGACTCACCCTGTATGTACGCACGTATTGGCCTCCATTCATCATCGGGAAGACTTCCGTCACGAAATCCATGCTCGGGAGCACGTTTCATACCTAATCATCGATCCGATCGGACAGATAGCCTGTCCCCATACCGAGTTCTCTCTCGTTCGGTCCGCGTGCACGATAGCTTCCGTTGATGAGCTCGCGATGAAATGGATACCTTTCGTGCTCCAACATGTCATTCTCTATCTTCGTGCTTCTTGCTCTATTTCGAGCCAACAAAACCAAAGGAGGAAGCGTATCACCCGTTTCAGGCTAAACTGCGGGAAAAGTTCAGCGAATGATCGAAAGAAATGGAGAATAGCTCGATGTGAGTAGCGATGGGATCGAGTTCGACGTGTACGGCAGAATTTCAAGTGAATTCCAATTTCCAACAGTACTACTTGGATATTATTACATGAAATTCTACTTCATGGGATTCGAATAATGCTTACAATGGAGTGATGTATACTTTGTTCTATTCGTGGTACTTGTTATGTATGCAGATCGTACAAGTTAATCTCTGACGAGTGTTCGTAAGATCAGAGAATGCACTGATGTTTCGTGGGAAAGGAATTTTCTAAATGTTGGAAATAAGATAGGTCTTATCGTACAAACAAAAATTAATCTCTTCGAAGAAATATATGCGAGCTTGAGCTATGGGCTGAAGAGGTTCTAGGAGCGGATAAAGTGTTTATACCACGCTCTGCATAAGAATTAGAGGACCCTAATGAACTGTGTCTTTTAGCCTCTTTCATTCACTTCGAGTACAACAAAATATTCCTGTTTATAGAAATAAAGTTTAGTTAAATCTTAAAAAAGAAAGTTATCGTTATTTCTTCCCGTTTAACCCATAACCTCCAATACTAACAGTAATAATCAAATGTTAAAAATGTTGTGAACGTTATCGTAGATTTAACCGTTGAACAAAATGTTCGCAAAGAGTTCGAATCTACTTGAAAATACAGAAAAGTTGCATTTCTCTTCGAGTTTCACCGTACGTCTCTCGTCTAGGTTCAAGTCCACTTAAAACGCGTTTTCTTTCGAATCGCGAGCAGTTCAAAGCTTTAGCGGTCGATTTCAAATCCGCTCGCGGTGTACTCGATCCCATCGCTATGCAGGGACAGAATATCGTTTTTACTTCTCTTGCCCGGTTCAATTAACAGAGAACAATTCCCTTCAGGATTTGCCGGTCATTATCACTCCAAAGCGAACGATTCGACGTCCGGGATTCTTTCTTTACCTTGGTCAGACTGATATCGAAAGTGGACGGGTCTGTTAAATTAATTAATCAACGAATTATACCATTAACGAGTTTGTCTAATCGGTCGACCGCGTTGAACAGCCCGGAGAACTCTCATTTCCATCTGTTAGGACCGTGAACGGCGAGGCGGATAATCTCTCTGGAGGGATGGATCGCTTTTGGATAACGTGAAGGATTTCTTAAAAGACGATCCCCTAGTCTCCTTTTCTCGTTCCCCGAGAATTATCTCGTTTGAACCTTTCGCCGCGAATACAACGACGTGTACGCTTTCATTTGTAATACCTCAACAGCTTCAATTTTATAAATCATTGTCGAAGGACAACGATACGCATTGTCCTGTTACGTCTTCGACGTTTGGAACCTTGACGATAATCAGGTCAATATAAACAGTTATAAATAGTTGAGAGCTGTAACTAATCAGGTCAATATAAATAGTTGAAAGCTGGAACGGGCTAATTTGACTCTCGTGTTTCAGTTTCAGCTTTGTTCCAGACACCGGACAGAACGCATCCACTCGATAATTATATTATGTTTTCCTATCTTCTATTCTTAATTAAAGTACTATTTCACTAAATACGTGTAAACTATGTGTTTTTTAACCTTAAATCTACAACAATTATTTATCACGCATAAAATATTAAATTACGCCGTTCTCTTGCAACTTTGTAACCGGTAAACGTGGAGGTTAAAAATTACTACCGGTGTCTTTAAATCTTTAAAACTAGATTTACGGATATTTCTTATATATATATATCTATTTCCATGGACACGTGACAGTTTGACGGATTTTCGGAGAAATAGGTGTACATCGTACAGAATTTTAAATTGCAGAGCTGAAAGGAAAACAGATTTGAATATACATTTGTATCAAAAGTCAACAAAAATCGTTAGCAATAATAGTACTTGTTTTTGTAAACTTTGCTCATGAAGTCCAATCCCGTAAATCTAGCGTTAAGTAATGAAGTATGCATAACGAGTCATCGTGTATCTGTGAAAAAACATTTATTGTTTCTTTATTGCTTTAAAATATTACACCTTGTTTTGTATGCGAGAACAAAAATAATTATGAAGCGATTAAAATGTTGCAGGACAAAACTGTTTCTCGTACTGTGAAATAAATTAATAAAAATTTACCGTAGAAACATCTTTCAGCTCGGAAATTTACTTTTAATCACATGTTTCGTAACATTAATCGTACCTCGTGTTTTAATCCTTGCATGCTTACGTTTCGCTATTCTCAAAAAAAAAAAAAGGAAACGCGCGTTGATCTGTATAACAGGATTGTTCCCGGTTTAAAGAAGTCTTAGCGAAGGGGTTAAACCCCTGTGCCGCGTCCCAAAGGTTATTATCTTTATCCGTTACTCCATTTCCTCCTCTCCCCGTAGCGCTGGTTACCCCGCGGAAATTCCAGCAGCCGGAAGTCGTTCCACCGGGTCAACGAACAAAACCGCAAGAAAGCACGGGAATGCACGGCAACAACGGTTTGGAACCGGGCCACATTTTCCGCGAGCCTTTTTCCACCGGTGTCCCGTGCAAATTGAATCTTCAGGCTGATCGATTAACGTTACAAATTGCCGGCGGGGAAACGGATACCCCGGTGCCGTTCGATCGATCCGTTCCCCCGTCATGTAACTTCATTCGGGGCGCAGATTTATGCGGGACAATAATTCCGTGCAACAGTGTCGCGCCGCGTAACAGTATCTTCGTTATGATTTCCGGGTCGCGGTGAAATTGGTTGGAATTCGTACTGTTATGTAAGGGGGAAGGTTGGGAACAACACTTAACACTTTACCGAACGCTCGTAGCTCAACTTATTCCATACGCACTCCTGACCGTCTCGTTTTAGCGAGGATGCATCGCTAATGAATTGATTACGATGATTTTCTTCACGTAATTGATAGTTTAACATTTCTTTACGGTATACAGGGTGTTCGGACAGCCCTGGGCTTAAATTGAAAGAGTAACTCCCTGAGACATTCTAAGACGAAAATCAAGAGTAACGATTTTGCGTTTGAGGCTTTGTTTACGAGTTATAACTAGTTTAAGATATCGTTTAATCCGGACCGTTCGACGCTTGAGAGCGGGTAACCGAGGCAACTTGGTCGGTAACGTCGCTGAGTCCACAGTGATGCTCAAGCGTCGAACGGTCCGGATTAAACGATATCTTTAACTAGATATAACTCGTAAACAAAGCCTGAAACGCAAAATCGTTACTCTTGATTTTCGTCTTAGAATGTCTCAGGGAGTTACTCTTTCAATTTAAGCCCAGGGCTGTCCGAACACCCTGTATATACTATATTGCTCGAAACAGTCACCTTCATGTAAGGAAACGTTACAAAATTTACAGACTAAGCATGTAAAAGCCGATTAATAGGCTTGCGGTCGGTAAAGTGTTAACACGTTGAGTCAGGCACTGATTTGGACCTGTTTCAATAGCAAAGAACGATCGTTTGGAACGAAACTGCGTTGAGTGTGTAAGTGTAATACACGTAGCAAGGAAGAAATTATAGTATGGTGTGATAAATTAGTGTAAGCATTTTCTTTCTAACAAAAAATACCTTCTTTCTTTTTTTCTGTAAGCGAATTGCCAGGGTCACCTTCGCTTGGGCCTGCAAGAAAATTTGGTTTTGGAGTGGTCCGATGCTTGTGCGCTTGAACCTTAAATTTATTTATACCTGAGCTTGCAAGTTTTAAGGTGTTGCTAGACAAAATTGGAGGGTAAATCATTTTCTTTCAACCAGGTGCCTGTATTTTTGTGTTTTGAATTCTTGTAAGACTAAGCTTGTAGCTATCAACGTTTCCTTATTGCTGAGCGTTTGCTGGCAAATCGGTTATTTTAATTTCTACATCCGCGTTTTTTAATTCTATCCCCCAACTCGGTGCGAATGCCGTTACAGTGGTTCGTTTGAAATTGTTCTTGCACCACCCGCGCTACGTTTTAATCGCTGCTGACGCGGTTAGCCGGTAAATCAGCTAAATCGATTAACCGATGCTCACTGGACAATCGGTTTAGCCGACTAACACGTTTTTGATCATTAAATTAATGGCCCGAAACGCTTCCTTGTCCGGGACAGCGTTCATTAAAACTGCGAACTATTTGCGTGTGCGTTAAAATAACCGAAGCGAGTCAATGTTGGTTTCCGAATATAAAACAGCTTCGCTCTCGTAATTAAATTTCAAACCTCGCCCCGAGTCTGCCGCGTATTAAGTGTATTATCCTGTTCCTTTATTAAACGGTGTGTTACCAGCAAACAAAGATTCCAACCGGCTTAAATTAACGCGAAGGGGAGAGACAAATCATCATCATTTCTGAGGCTGAACTTTGATGACTCTGTGCAAGCTTCGCGATTCGCTGGACAGCGCGAATACTTTAGAGTGTTGCTGTGTTCTGTTGTTCGTCACGTTCGTATTCACATGCGTACCAATTCTTGCTTCTTCTTTTGCGCCTACGATTCGCTACTGAAATTCGATTCTCCTTAACCCTTTCGCTTCGAGCGCCGTTTATAAGCGGCATCCACGAGATGACCTGTGGGTACGAGCGCCGCTTATGGGCGGCATCCGAATGTACTTTGTATTTTAATAATTTTGTAAGTCCTTTCATATTTAAAATTCTAAATATACTTGTTAGATTAGAGCAATGATTCTCTTATTCAGCATAGTTACTATTTAAGACTTTAAAAAACGTGTATACAGAAACCACGCGCATTGTACACATTTCTGTCGCGTGCTTCCGTTCAATGACGGTACTTCGGCGGACTGGACAGCCGAAGCGAAGGGGTTAAAATGTTCAACATATCTGTGAGAAACGAGATTTTTTATTATGACTGCTATGGCCACGTATATGCGACGCTAACAAAAGTTGCTCGTGTGGATTATGGACGCGTATATGGGTTTATCAATTTTTCCTCGCTCTCATTTAGAGAAACACAATTGCAAATAGAGCGCAGTCCACGAAGAGCACTTCGATCGGAATTATTTAGCAGTCAAAGGGTTAAAGGGTATCACTCAACTCGGACTCAAACTGATATAACATTCACTGTCTAATACCAGGGAAACTCCCCTTATTTATAAGTTTGTTAACCCTTTGACTGCTATGGGCGCATATATGCGTCTTTGGCGAAAGTTACTAACGTGGATTATGAACGCGTATATGGGTTTATCAATTTTTCCTCGCTCTCATTTAGAGAAACACAATTTCTAATAGAGCGCCTTCTACGCAGAGCACTTCGATCGGAATTATTTAGCAGTCAAAGGGTTAAAGGGTATCACTCAACTCGGACTCAAACTTATATAACATTCACTGTCTAATACCAGGGAAACTCCCCTTATTTATAAGTTTGTTAACCCTTTGACTCCTATGGGCGCATATATGCGTCTCTGGCGAAAGTTACTAACGTTGATTATGAACGCGTATACGCGTTTGTCAATTGTTCCTCCCTCCCAATTAGAGAAACACGATTTCTAATAGAGCGCCTTCTACGCAGAGCACTCTGACCGGAAATATTTAGCACTCAAAGGGATAACAGAATATTACAAGTAGATAATTCTTTAAGGGTTGTAGCGAATGATAGAAATTCGGTGAACTTCCTTCGCTTGAAAATTAATGAGGCAATTAATGTTCGTAACAATTTAGATTTCTAATCGTAGGGTTTTTTAAAGGAATTTTTCTAAATGGAATCGTAACTGTTTTTCTACTTTCCGAAAAATTTGCCAAGGCGTTTCGATATGAGATTCTAAGCCTTTAATTGGCAGTGTACTCGAACGATAGAGAATCTTGGACAAATTGCAGCGCTTTTGAATATCTCCAGCGTCATCAGCGGAAGTTCTTCCTGAACCAAGAAACCACGCTCCTTCAACGCGCCACCCTCTCTTTTGCTCTTCGGTCAAAGAGCAACGGCTCAAAGAAACATCGAATTAAAGCGGGTACGTTCCGACGAACAGTTAGCCGCTTCTTGCAGCGTCAAACGGAAATAAAAGTCGCGGGGCGGTTTCTTTTGTACACGGTAACCTCGCTCCTTCCCCGATGCACTCGCGGTAAATTCTTATTCCCGCGCACACACCACGGTCGAGTAAATTTCGCCGGGAATCCCGCGGAAAGGTAAATCCCAGGCAACGGTTCATAGAAAACACAGCTTTTCTACGATGATGCACACATGCGGTGGCTGCGAAAAATATCTGCATGCGCCTCTACTCTTTCGTCAGAAATTTAATCTTTTTTCCTATGAAATTATATTTTTGTAATTCACAAAGAAATTTGAATGCTAATAATAAACTGTTAATCTTTGCTTGGTCGATTTTCCATTTTCTTCGATCTTTTTCTAGGGGATCCAACAAATTTTTCTACACGAACACTTTCATTAATATGAATGGTAATACCTGCGTTAATCGGTATGAAAATATCTGTATCATATTTTTGTAATTCGCAAAGAAATACTATTAGTCTTTGATTGGTCGATGTTCCATCTTCATCGATCTTTTGCTTGGGATCCAATAAATTTTTCTATGCGAACACTTTCATGAATGCAAACGATAATACCTGTGTTAATCGGAATTAAAGTTTTAAAGTAAGTACAACATATCTCCAGCACCTATATGCAAGCGCTAACACGATACAATTACACTTTCTGCATTGTATTCTCATCGAAGCTCCCCCTAATTTTTCGTCAATCGAAGCTCGACACCGCGTAAACTACAGCATTACCATGGCTTATATAAATAACGCGACTGCAAATTGTTTTCCTCTTCAAGTTCGTACGCTCTTCAGAGTGATTTCGAGGTTTTGGCCAACAGTGTACGCGAAATTATGTCCACGTAGCCGGCAGCGGTTTCCGTCACCGTCGAGGACCACGTTTTGCGAACGAGCACCCTTCTCGCCTCGAGACGCACCAGCCCGAACGCTCTCGCCCCGTCTCCGTCCCTCCAGGCCCGTTCGTTTCGCCGCCGCGTTCGTTTTGCTTGTCGGAACGTTCTGAAGCATCGTTGTCGGCCATTAAGATCTAACGACACCGTTGCGCCAACGAGTGGCCCCGGCTGCTCTTGCGACCCTCGCGTCGCGAGACTTCGACTACTCTCCCTCCTTCCCTCACCCTGTTTCAACCCTTCTATCATCCCCTTCCTCCCCTCAAACACGTTTTCACTATTCCAGTGTTTCGCAATCTTCTTCGGACCATGCTCCAATACTACCATGCCTTCAACACCTGAAAGATTTGGATGCTCCTGTTGAATGGGAGAGAGGGGGGAGAGGGAGGGAGAGAGAGGGAGAAAGAGGAGGAAGAGAGGGTGAGAAGGAGTGAGAGAAAAAGGGAGGGAGGGATAAGGGAGAGATAGAGAAAGTGAGGGAAGGAGGGAGGGAGGGAGGGAGAGAGAGGGAGAAAGAGGAAGGGGGAGAGAGAAGGAAAGAGAGAGGGTGAGAAGGAGTGAGAGAGGAAAGGAGGAAGAATGGGAGAGAGCGAGAGAAAGTGAGGGAAGGACGGAAGGTGGGAGGGAGTGAGAGGGAGCGGAGAGAGAAAGAGAGAGAGAAATAAATTTGGATTATGGTATTGCATCAGAGTGTCGGCCTCTGATGTAAGCGAGTAATAAAAAATAAAAAGAGAGTAACAATACGGAAGCAAAAACAATTATAAGAAGGAAATCCGCATAGGTGATAGGATTTAATTCTTTTGTTATATTTTCTGTCTTTTATTGAATAAAACTGCATATACATTTCGTATCGATTCCCGTTGTTTTTTTTTTAAGGAATATCCGATTTGCAGTCCTGAAATTCGATTTAGAAGGATGGACGTCGATGGCGAAGGTCATGGGAGTGTAACGAGAGCGTAATGGATGGTGTAATGGGTGAATTGAAATTGCAGATTCATTGGCTCGATTTCTGGCGCAGAATCACGTGCAATTACGTTGAATTATGGCAGCGCATTAAAACGTTAACGGTATAAAAAGTGTTTCGATATTCCCGCCGCAATTTCTCCCATATTGGTAAAACAATTTTTTTAATATACACCCGTCGAGCGATCGACAGTTTCAACGCACGTTCGGTATATCGAACATTGTTCCGGTGTATGCAGTAATTAACCGAATTACGGAACCGAGAAACATTTTCTGCTTTCTCCTCCTTTTTCCAGCAAAATTGTCCATTCGTTCCCATTAAACCTTTCACGAACAGAATTTCTGCTTGAAAATTGACCATAGCGGGATAACAATGGCTAATTCTGTTGTTCGTTATATCATTAATGGTCATTTCGGAGAAAAACAAAGTGTGTGTTCGTGCTGCATGGAAGCTAGATGAACCAACGTAATTTTAGAGGTTACTAGGAAGGATCTTTTTATATTTTATCCCTAAGGGAATTAAATAGGGGTTGAAAGGTTGTTTGAAAATCCTTTGTTCCTGAAGCAAACCCTACAAAAATTAGTAAGTATTAAACTTTCTGGTTAAAATTAAAGTTAAGGGCTTGCGAAATTGGACACTTCCTGAAAATAGTTAACCCTTTGCACTCCGTTGTACCCTCCCGGGGGACATTAGAATTTATCAGTGATTCCGGGGAATCAACCTTTTCAGAAATGCATGTTTCTGTGAAGTTATCCGCTAAAATGTCACAAATATCGAATCAAAATATGGTACAGTTACCAAAATATGTAAAAAAAAATAGTGATTTTAAGGAACCGAGAATACGTCCATCCAATACGTCCGAGATGACGCGGAGTACAAAGGGTTAAAGTTGAAATCAAAGTATTTCCACGCGAGCAAAACTAATTTGTCATATTCATCGTTGATTAATAATCATATTTAATACTGCTTTGAAAAGTATGACACTGCGAGTACCAAAAAATACACAGCTCCACGTAAACAACTAAAACTGTTCAGCAATTCCTCTACTATGCTCAAACCTATAAAAACCCCGTTGTTCTACCGTTCCTTTTTTATCCAACAAAGTATCATTCGCAGAATCAGTCACAACTCTGTTCTCTAACGTTTCT